>JAJIBD010024421.1:0-98918 GCA_021461705.1 Cryptotis parvus
TATATTGAAAGAAGGCAGAAACCCCCACTTTCCCGACCAGGGCAGGCCTACTCATGGAAAGTTACCAATTTAGGGCCTGAGTGTCCTTTTTCATCTTGTAACCTTTTGTTATCTACAAAAGGCCCAGAACAAATTCCTGTTAGAAGTTATTAGACCCCCCCCAGAATCTACTATCTGGCCTGAATTGCCTGGATTGCATTCCTGCATAAGCATAGCCATTGCTGACTCCATGGTCCCCCACGTGTATCTAGCTGCACAAATATAGAAAGATGTATTAAAATGATCTGATTGGTGGGGAGATGGTTACTTGGTGCAAAGTGATTGGCTGCCTGCGTGCAGACCTTGATATGGTATTTTAAATCTATTGAATGGTTATGCGCGGGCTTTTCTGTATGGCGGGGAACTATCTCTTAAAAGATCCTCCCTGGAAGGGTTCGGGGCTCTTAGCCACTGACCGCTTCCATGATGGGTCATGCTATGGGCCGAGTATACTCGTTTATTAATAAAACCCTTGCTTTTGCATAGGACCGGTCTCTCAGAGTTTTCCTTGGTAGGTCGCGGCGCTCCGAGGCTCCCATCAGTCACCCCATCGGGTGGCCAACTCTTTCATTTGGGGGCTCGTCCGGGATCGGGAGTTGAGGACCCCACCTAGCCAGGATCTCCCTGACAAGACCATCCTGGGTAAGTTTGGCGCCTTTTCCACTCACGATCGCTAGATTGGTGTGCCCGGCCGGCTCAGGGACTCTCGAGGTGACTGTCAGATCGAGTCGGCGGGTCGGGCGTAAGTCTAGCCGCCGTTCTCCCGACTGTGGTGAACAGGCGTGTTCCGGGGACCACAGGTCACAACCCTGGGGGCGCCCCAGTGGTGGTGGAGATCGGGGACGCCCGGAGGACTCCTTCTGGGGGGAAGGAGGCGAATGTCTCCTTCAAGTTGAAGAGTGAGAAAAGTCCGGGTTGAAGTCCGGCCTCAGGGTAAATCCTGAGAAGACCTAGGTTTGTAACCCAGAAACAGCAGGTTGGCGCCCAACACCGAGGATTCTCTTGAGCTCGTCACTGCAGTCTAAGAAAACCTGTTCTGACAACAGAAAATTCCAAATCCGGATTGTGAGAGTGGTGAGTGTGGGGGTGTGTCTGAGTGAAAGGAGGACCGGTCCGTGATTGAAGAGAGTGTGAAACTGTGTGAAGTAATCTCTGTCTTATTTGTAATTGTGACCTGTGTATGTTTGGTTATTGACATCATGCACCCCAGGAATTACATTTCTGCCCCTTCCCGCCTCACATAAGCCACCAGTGAGGCCCACCTACATCATTTTGGCTGCTGCAGCAGAACGTTGTAGTGGCAGTGAGGAGTTCTACCAGAAGGAGGTAATCAGCGAAAATCTGCAGAGAAGGTATGTTCCTTGCAAATCTCTAGGGGAATGGGGGAAAATGTTATAACCTCTGTGTGAATGTGTGTGTATGAGCACCCTGATGGGTCTTCCTGTCAGGCGTGAGTCTGTGGCTCCACGACCGGCACCCTTAAGGTCCCACAAAGGTTACGGAGCCCGAGTGGGCTGTCTGCTAGGAAGAACATAAGGTCTACGGTGGCGCTGACCTAGTGGTCGGCCGCAAGTCACAACTGCTGAGTCCACTACGGCTAAGTTCTTCACCGGTAGACAAGCAACTGAATGGTCTCTGTAAAGAGGCACCCTCTCCTTTGTCTGTCTCGCGTCACCTATCACTATGGGAGGAATGGGAGGAAACCACTAGTGAAAGATTCTAGGAAACCAAATTTCAGTAGTCCTTTTCTTCTCTCCCTTATTAGTAAGAAAACTGGCCAGAGCACACCTGGAGGTCAATTAAAGAGCTAAACAGCTTTTAGCCCCAGGCAAAGAAAAAAAAGGGTAAAAAGGCTAGGAAGGAAAACCTCCCACCAAGACAGAAAGGCAGAATCTACTAAGAGATGCAGCAAACATCAGCAAGGCCACAGACGTTAGCAAGCAAGCAAGACAAAACTTTTCTTCTCCGTTCTCTTGGAAGCCCGCGGCAGGTTGGGTCCAGCCCCACACACAGGTTGTGGTTGTGGTGGATGCCGGGAGGGCCCCAGGGACACCTGTAGTAATGCGGAGATCACTGATCAAGAGGTCCACAGCATGATGATTCTCTGAATTAGTGGCCAGCATGTGAGGGGTTAGAGTCCCCTCTGGAGTGGCTAGTATGGGAGGGGTTAGAGTCCCCTTGGGTTCCTTGTTAAAACAGTGAACCTCTGAAGCGTCTTAAGGACCTTTGCAACAACAACGTGGTCTAAATACCGGCTAGAACACGGGAAAATGGCCAGTAAATGGCAACTTGCATTATTGTTTGCTGCATGTGTGGTCTCAGAGTAAGGGAACCAGGATAGGACCCCACACCCAACTGCACAGGCAGAAACCTAAGGCTTCAGTCTAGCCTCAACCCCGCTGCCACCTATGTAGCTTGCAAAAGGCTTCCCAGGAGCTAGGGCTACTGCTGTTAACAAGCCCTCCCTTCAGGGACCACCTCTGGCAGCTCAGGTTTCCCTCATAGATCTAGGCTTCCTAGAGGAGACAGCTCAGCAAAAGTTACTTGCAAGGAAGCCCACTATGCCCACAGTGGTCTAACGCAACTCAGGAGTGTAGTTCTCCCCAGAAGGGACTAGTGAAGCAGGGTGTATTAAAAAAAAAAAAAAAAACAGGCAGGGGACAAGGCTGGTGCAGGCTGGAAAAAATCAGGGCGAGGTCCAAACCGGTGGAGCAGGGCTATTTGCCCTTGGGGACTGCCCTTCCTTTCTCAGTCTCAGTTTGCTCTACCCTTCCAAAAGGGTTAAGTCATAACTAAAGATCAATCGATCAACTGTATATGTGTGTATGTGTGTGCATAAAGCGCTTTGCGTGCGTTGTGTGGTGGCCATCAATTGCTTGCAGTTGTCTTGCCTGTGTGAAACGTTGAAATGCTAAATGAAACCAAATTGAAATCAAGAGTAAATTGTTGAGCCAGGGATAGGCAATGTGTTCTAAACTAAGTGTTAAGCATAAGGAGAAATTAGCGTGTTCAATCTAAATCTTATGGTAAAAAGGTTAAAAGGTCTAATTATAAAACCTTTTAAGTGTTCCTGATCCCTGAAATTCTCTCTGCTCCCGAACTTGTGCTGTTTAGAGAGGGTGGGAGCTAGAGCCAGAGTCAGCAAAGAAATAAGAACTTTGTAAGATAGTGCAGAGCTTTACCTCATAAGTATAGGTTAAATTCTAATAAGAAATTAGGCCGTTTTTAAAAATTAACTAAGGTACAAAAACTGTTGCAATTAAATCAAAAAGTCTTGTGTTTCATGAAAAATTGGTAGTTGAAATGTTTCTTTTTATGTTGGTACATATTCGTTTTATTTCTGCAATAGGGTAATCACCTCAGCCTGATAAATCTGGTAGAATTCCAGAGCAGCCCTTGCTGGAGAAAAAAAAAAAAAAGTGAATCTCTTTAACATTCAAGAAGCTAGAAATGTTTGTTTTTAAATTTAGTGGCCTCTGAACATAAAAAATTAAAATAGGAAAAGTAAATAACAGCAATCAGTTTTTCTTTTTTCAGGCTTTGTTTCTAATCTGCCCAGTATGTGTTATTATTGAAATAGCTTTAATATATGTAAGCTTTGTCATCAGGTATCGACCTAGTCTTGAATTAAAAGTCTTAGTTATTCACAAGTGTAAAATATTTATTGTTACTAGGTAGTAATCTTTTGGGTACTTTAACTTTGCATTGTTTGTAATCCTAAAAACTGGAATTCTAAAAATAAAATTTTTAAATGTTTCTGGATAATTTCTAATATAAAGTGAACCTTTGCCAAGCATAAATTTAAAGAACTTTAATTGTGAGCGTGTCCAGCTTCTTGAATATGTATGGAACTGATCTAATGCTTTAAAGTAGTTTTGCTATGCTAGATGAGATAATAACTAGTAACTTGTTTCCAAATTTGGGAGATTAATTTGTATTGAGCTCTGTAAAATAAGGAAGTTAATACCTTAAAAGTGTAACTATAAAAAGTCTAAATAATGCATTTTAGTAACAATGGATAAAAATGTCTGTGAAAAAAAGGAAAAAAATTCTGTTAAAGCGAAGGCTTGTTTTTACAGAAAGTTACAGGACAGAATAAATGTAAAGCAATGTGTAAAAGGTCGAAGGATGTTGAGTAAACAAACTATGAAACTCTTTTCTGAAGAATTGTTCTAGTACCTTTTTGGTAAGATCTATGGAAAAGATATTAGACAAACGGTATAAACTCCTGTTACAGTGCTCCTAAAAATTAGTAATTAGAATTTTGACATGAAATTAAATAAGTCACACAGGATACTGTTAAACTGTCTGCTCTATTTCAACAGGACTTTATGCTTCTTTTAAGCAGTTCCAACAGCAAATTGGTGTATTGCGCTCGTTGTAAGTAAAGTGTAATATATGCTTTTCTCTCTTTACACCTTCAGTACGTCTTTTAATGTTTCATGGCACTGTGTTGGTTTGCATAAACTCAGACAAAAATATTTCCTTTCTGTAATAAGGCCTAGCCCTCATGCAGACAGGAAAGCCAGTATGGGACCCCAAGGCCCACTTCCAGGGAAAACAGGAGTCAAAGGGATTGGTCTAAGTGACAGAAGCAGGTAGTTACAAATCTCAGGGGAGACCCTAAAGGCAGGCCAGCTCAAGGATCATCTCTGCTGTGAAGAACGAGGAATCTTCCAATCTGTGATGACTGACAACTGCCTAGGCCATGCAACAAGGAAGGCTGCTGCAGTAGGGAACGGCTTCAGTCCCAAAGAGGGATGTGGTCACTCTCTGCTCACCCAGTGGAAAAGGCCCGAGGTCACCTGTAGCTCATCATGGAACCTGATCTTCATGGCCAAGCCTGGGGTAGCCCTGACGTGACAGGTAAAGACATTAAAATACCATGATTGGTGTTTGCCTGCTCTGCCTTAGCCAATCCCAGGACTTCTTGGTAGTAACGGGGTCCCCTAAGTGGAGAGTTCTCCAGTCTTGCTGTGTTTATGCAAAAGAACCAGTCAGGTTTATTAAGTCATTTGACAAATTTAAAGTAAAGGTGGAGAAAAAACCATATTTCTATAACTTTTGTAAAAATCAAATTCTAAATCTACAGAAAGGTAATTAAATAAATGTATCCAAATAGGCTTGATTTAAAGGTAACCCTTGGCTAATCCAGGTTGCTTAAGTTTGCTAATAGGCCAAGGGTTTTCAAGTTAGCATCCAAATTGGTTGGATATTTATTCTTAATTCTATGAGTACACAGTCATTTGAAAATTCTAAGATTCATAAGAATTTTAAAAGCTTTTTTAATTCTTGAGCCATCATGGTACCAATACCTCATCCAGTAACATTAAAAAATAACAATTGCCCATAGGAAGGGACAAAACAGGGCAGTTTAAAGTAACTCAGAACTGTGTTTTATGTGTCATAAATCTTAAGAATTGACAATTTGACTTTGTGCAAAAGTTCAGATGATCAGCGTATAGTCATCTATTGGTTCTAACACATTCAGTGAAAGGGGCAAGGCTTTTCTACAAAAAGCCAGAGAGGTGGCTTGGTGTTTCTATAAGAAAAAATCTGGTCACAAAATGTTTGCTTCAATTTGTGTTACCTTGACACCGTGTTTTCTAAAACAGCAAAGTATTCTGCCCTCACTAGGGCAAAGAGGGACTTTTTACTCCTCCAGGGCCTAATCATTTCTAAGTAATGTTCTTAGCCTAATTGATCTGATCTTTTCTTGCAGATAATAACAACTTCAGAAAATCTGATCCATTCATTGCATGGGACCCATTTGGAGATTTCACCCTTGCACAGGCAGGGTCTACAGTCCCTTTGTCAGCATGAAGCAGCTCCAGAAGATGGACCTTCACCCATTTTCCCTTAAAAAATATAAGGCGGTGAAATCTCTTGAAAGGAGTATAATGTGTATAGATTGACAGGAAAGGGCCCCGTGGCAGTGAAGCAACCTAGTCTAGGAAGAGTGCTGCTTCTACGCAGACCACTCTGGGGTAATAAGAAACCCATGGCGCAGTTAAAAAAAAAAAAAGACTGAATACGGAAAGGGTGATTTAAGTCTTGGTTTGCGCAGTCCCCCTGGCTATCCACCTTGCTTTCAGCCCTAGCCGGGCCCCTCATCATATTCTTATTGATTTTAGCAATTGGGCCTTGCCTTCTTAATAGGCTACTTGCATTCATCAGAGACCGGGTGGGTGAAGTCAAGTTGTTAGTACTCAAGCAACAATATCAGGCCCCCACGGAGTAAAGGTCCCTAATGGTCTCTAGGATTAGAGACCCTCCTAAAAAAAAGGGGGAATGAAAGAAGACAGAAACCCCCACTTTCCCGACCAGGGCAGGCCTACTCATGGAAAGTTACCAATTTAGGGCCTGAGTGTCCTTTTCATCTTGAAGTAACCTTTTGTTATCTACAAAAGGCCCAGAACAAATTCCTGTTAGAAGTTATTAGACCCCCGCCCAGAATCTACTATCTGGCCTGAATTGCCTGGATTGCATTCCTGCACTTAAGCATAGCCATTGCTGACTCATGGTCCCCACGTGTATCTAGTCGCACAAATATAGAAAGATGTATTAAAAATGATCTGATTGGTGGGAGATGGTTACTTGGTGCAAAGTGATTGGCTGCCTGCGTGCAGACCTTGATATGGTATTTTTAAATCTATTGAATGGTTATGCGCGGGCTTTTCTGTAGCGGCGGGAACTATCTCTTAAAAGATCCTCCCTGGAAGGGTTCGGGGCTCTTAGCCACTGACCGCTTCCATGATGGGTCATGCTATGGGCCCGAGTATACTCGTTTATTAATAAAACCCTTGCTTTTGCATAGGACCCGGTCTCTCAGAGTTTTCCTTGGTAGGTGCGGGCGCTCCGAGGCTCCCATCAGTCACCCCATCGGGTGGCCAACTCTTTCAATATGTTTATGTTACACATATAAATATACTTATAGTTCATACACTTATACTCTCATAAATATATGAAAGTGTGTTACCTCTTCTGTTGAAGAGGTACCTATTCTTGATTTTAGTAGGCAAACGGAAGATTTGAGTCTAAGAAAATATGAATGGATGGAATATATGTTTCGATGATAAAAATTCTATTTCTCTTAAATAACAAGAGATAAATACCGATGTTCACATTCTTATGAGCCGCCTATGATTTGATTTTTAGTGGCCACCCCTGGAAAATTTAAATGTGAGTTGGTAACTCTCATCCTAATGCTGAAATGCTCAGACACACAGATATAAATTGGAGTTTTGAATGGAATAGCATGTCTTCATTTGAGGGGAGAGGCAGGTAGTGACCAGGAAAATGGTTAATCTCATGTTCTCAGTCAAGGCAGACAAGTTTGATCTTACTGAAACGATTCTATGATTCTACATATCTTTAAAGCTGAAAAATTCTCGCCTTGAATAAAACTCCTGTGCGTTCATTGTTTCAAGGTTTTACGCTGAAATGGTTCTATCTGGGGCAGAATTACTTAAAAAGAAATGGCCGTAAAATTCTTTCAGCCCTTTGATTTACAAATGCAGTTTTAGTCTGCACCATTTGCTGAGCAGCTGCTCACCACAGAAACCATTAGTGAGCTCCTGCCCTCCGAAACAGTCGCTATTAAAATTCTACTTGTGGAGTTCCTGATTCTGTTTTATTTTTCTTCTGTGCTGGGAACATTTTTTCTTCTTCTGTAGGTTCTCTATGTTTTATTAGAAAAAAGTGCACAGGCTTTAAATATTGAAAAGCACATCAAAATGTTTCTTTTCTGGGCTCAGTACTTAATAGTCATGCTGAGAAAGCTGGGATATGAGCTGGAATTGATTCACTGGGCGTGACCACCCCAGTTATTTCATCAAGGGAGAGATTTCAGCACAGTTGTGACCTTAAAAAAATTTAAAAAACGGAAATTTGCTTTTGATATTCAGTCATTCATTCAACCAGCGTGCACCAAGAATCCAGTAGGTCTGTGGTTAGCTTTGGTGGTAATCTAGAGACTTTTCCCTACCATGATGGAGTTTGGTGAGAAGATGAATATTTGATTAAAAGTCTTCAAACTTGTAAATAAACACACAATATAATAAATACTATCACAAATATGAAAAGATTCTTGTTTATAATTTTATTAGTATCATATACATGTGCCCACATGCAAACACACACATATGTACATGCATGTGTGTATATTTATATATATGTTTTATATATGAATATATTATGTATATGAATATGTATTTTATTTAGAGGTTTCCTTGATATATCTTCAAGGAGCCCTCTACATAAAACCCAGTTTTCTTGATGTTTATTTAAGGAAACCTCTACATAAAGCCCCCTGGTAATTTTCTGTTAGCTTGTCAGTCAAGCTCACATTGCTCACTGACCATCTAAGTCCCTGCACGGTTTTGTCACAACTACCTATTCATCCATCATCTGCAAGGAGCTTCTCCTCCACTCACAGACCTCACCAGGGGACTTTCTGTCTTTTCCCTTCTCAGCTTGGTTCTAGGTTCTAGCTTCTTTAGCTTAAAAAATTTATCTTTCTAGAAAGTTTTTCTTGCTGCTGATTTCTTCTTGTCAGACCTCAGCCCAACTGCACTCATTAAGACTTTCCTGTCTTGAGAGAGACAGGAGGAGAAAGAGAGGAAAAGGGGTACCTGCTGTTAAGGTAGCCTGGGGAGGGGTGGGAGGAGTGTGAGTACATTGATGGTGGGAATGGGGCACTGGTGGGGGGGATGGGTGCTGGAATACTGTATTACCAAGAACCAATTATGAACATCTTTGTAATTGTATGCCACATGGTAGTATAACAAAAATGAAAAAAAAAAGTCTTTCCTGTCTTTCCAACTTTAGTAGCCCTTTGTTGTCACCTATCTTTTCTCTACTCATTACCTGTCTGATCTCATCATCTTCGAGATGTTTAATATTCTTAGTGTTTTAAGAATATTTAAATTCTTAAATATCTTAAGAATATTAAGATTAAATTAATGAGATCCAACGTGGCCAGGCAAATATGCTGGTAAGATCTAGCTAGTCCCACGATGATTGATTAAATTAATGATTTACTTTGATTTACTCTTTTTTTTCTTTCTTGGAAGGTAGGTGGCATAAGGTCATGTGACCATACCACCAATCCGGGATCTAGAAAAGAGTTTAGGATGTGAGAGTTTCTATTTCTCTCTGAATGTTCTCTGGTTCAAATATGCTAAGCATAATTGTGGCTACCCTATTTTCTTTTCTGCCCCTTGAGGTGTTGCAGGTGTGGCTGTGGTGCCTGGCTGCCTTGGCAGATGACAGGAGGAGACAGGCTTGTCTACACCCAGGGCTCTGCCCCGTGGGCAGTGGATTGTTGATGGTCGGACATAGAAAAAGACTGGGATCCCTGGGATGAACCCAGAGCCATGACAGAGCTTGGCAAGCTACTCATGGTGTATACAAAATGCCAAAAACAGTAACAACAATGGACTTCATTCCCAATGCATGGAGAAGGTACTGACACCCGCTCAAGCAAATCGATGAACAATGGGAACACAAGTGATGAGTGACCTTATTTTCTTGAAGTCTGATGTCAATTTTTAATCAATGATTAAGTGTTGCAGGACTCCTCTAAGAACCTCTGCATCTGCCCTGGATTGCCTCCTGCAGGTCACTTCATAGATAGGGGGTAGTCTAAATGTGGCAGTTTATCTGACCATGTATTCTATACTGGCTGGTATAAATATTCTCTCATGCTACCACAATCATTGTGGGACTAGCTAGGTCTTACCAGCATATTTGCCTGGCCACGTTGGATCTCTAAGAAATTAGACCAGAGAGAAATGCTGTTTGCCTCCAAGCAAGCAAGCATGGCTCCCTGATAACTCAAAGGGAACTAAATTACAAAACTACCGTGAAGTAGACAAGACTCTTGTGAAGGCTTGGAGAAATATTTATCTGGCATTAGTATTAGCCTCTGGAACAGAGACATGCCATCTCAGAAACCCCCTTATCTACCCTATAAAGGCATTTCCAGGCAGATCTTGGCTCAAAACATTAGCATATAATAGGGCCAAGGTGAGGTGCTGGGAGAAATTACCCTCACGCTCACGATCACGATCTTCCCGTTGATCATCTATTTGCTAGAGCGGGCACCAGTAATATCTCCATATGTCCTGTCTCATGCCAGTAGAGCCAGGGGCATCGGCTTGATACAGGAACATAAAGAGCCTCAAACCATTATATTAGGTCATGGGAATGACCTAATATAATTGTTACTGGAATCTGGCATATCAAATACAACACGAGAAGCTTGCCAGGCTTGCCGAGTGGGAGGCAAACTCTTTGAAACACCTCCAAATAAAGCATTTATTGATGAACCGCGTGGCCGCTAGGCAGCGCGAGCCAGGCTGTGATGGGCTGGTCTGCTGGGTGGAGTTCTGACGAGAGGGAAGTCCAAAAGTGGAAAATGGCGGTGCCCGTGGTGTGAGGAGGGGTGGTCTGGCTTGTTGTGAGGCTCTGCCGAGGTGGTGGGCCAGGGCTAGAACCCGCCATGCCTCCCGACTGCCTCATGAACGGCTGTGCACAGGGAGAGCAAGGAACAGCTCTGCCCCATGTGTGAGAGTCTCTGGACCAGCATACCTGGGCCGGATTGAGGAAAAAAGCTGCTGCAGGGTGGGTGTCGGTGATCCGGGCTGTGATGGGCTGGTCTGCTGGGTGGAGTTCTGACGAGAGGGTAGTCCAAAAGTGGAAAATGGTGGCGCCCGTGGAGTGAGGAGAGGTGGTCTGGCTTGTTGTGAGGCTCTGCCAAGGTGGTGGGCCAGGGCTAGAACCCGCCATGCCTCCCGACTGCCTCATGAATGGCTGTGCACAGGGAGAGCAAGGAACAGCTCTGCCTCATGTGTGAGAGTCTCTGGACCAGGATATCTGGGCGGGATTGAGGAAAAAGCTGCGGCAGGGTGGGTGTCGGTGATCCGGGCTGTGATGGGCTGGTCTGCTGGGTGTTCTGACGAGAGGGAAGTCCAAAAGTGGAAAATGGCGGCGCCCGTGGAGTGAGGAGGGGTGGTCTGGCTTGTTGTGAGGTTCTGCCGAGAAATTACCTAAGGGCATTTAACCCTTCCTGCTTCCCATAGTAGTGGAAGATCTGAATTGCAGGAGTATAAAACCAGCCTGCTTCCTCTCTCTCTCTCTTTTTTTGGGCTCTCTGTTTTGGACTCTCTTTTGGGGCTCTCTTTTGGGGCTTGCACTCTTCTTGGGAGTCTTGTCTTTCTCTCCTCTTTACAGGGCTTTTACATGTGGTGGTTGTCATCTTGGCCTACATGTGGCTGGGGTTCTAGCCGGGAATCCTAAGCACAGGGTTTTTTCTATTGCTGACTTATATGCCTAAACCTGTGATAAAGACTTTTAAAACTGCATCGGATTCCTGAGTCTTCATCCATTCCCCCACCGGCTTCGGAGGTAAAAGGGAACTCGCTTCTCGGCACTGTTGGGGACCCCAGCGGCGTTCCCGATAATGAAGTAATGGACTCAATTTTTGACTAGTATCTACTAAGAACTTCCTGTCCAATTCCATATGCATTTCTGGAAGATAAAGTTTAGATGACGTTTCACAGTACAATTCAATCCATTTAGGATAAAAATCTTTTAATCAAGGAGTATTGTTAGAGGGAGCTGAGACACACTCAATTTTTCAAATAAAATACATATTCTTTCTTTCATATATCTGCAAATGGTCCATTTTCAGGTTATAGTGTTTTTCCCAGAATGAAGTTGTCTCAAAGCTAATGCTAATACGTTATAAGAAAAACTCTGAAATTTCACTTTTAATCAGAATATACTATTGCCTCTAAAAATTATCTACATTTGGGGCTGGAGTGATAGCCCAGCGGTAGGGCGTTTGCCTTGCATGCAAGCCGGCTGTGCCGGGTTCGATCCCGGCATCCTATATGGTCCCCGGAGCACCTCCAGGAGTAATTCCTGAGTGCAGAGCCAGGAGAAACCCCTGAGCATCGCCGGGTGTGACCCAAAAAGCAAAAAAAAAAAAAATTATCTATGTTTAAAAATATAAAAAATATCTATATTTTAATGAAATAATGGAGATAAAAAACTACAGCCTCCACAAACATTTTAATATGAAACTGTTGGTGCTTCCTTTAGTTTAGTATTATATAAATTGACTAAACTCCATTTGCTAGAATATTCCTAGAATACCACCATGCTTGCAGGAAACCTTAACTGGTTAAAGTCAAAAAGACCCTTCTACTGACAAGTCAACAAGTTAAGATCAGCTAAGCAAAGTGTTTCATTGCTAACAATTATGCTAACAGCAGGATGCTGACAATATCTTTTCCTTCTTTTTGTTTATAGAATTCTAGTCATTGTTTGGATATTTTTGGTTGCTGTTACACTCTGAACAGATACAGGACATTCTTAAGCTTCAAACTATAAAAAGTAAATTAAAATATACTTTTATTTATCCTGCCAAAAAGAACTAAAAAGTTCCCTGGGTATATGTTAGCATTGCAAAGAAAGTTAATAAACAAGTAAATTAACCAAAAAAGAATATAAATCAGAGCAATGAAACAGATGGGTTACAGGGTCTGACAAAGAAAAGAGACATAGGTTCAGTGTCTGCAGAGGGAAGTATCTCTCCTACCTGACTCAGGGACTGAGATGAAGAGCTAAATCTTAACATGGTTCCCTCCAATTCCATTCATGTTGCAGAAAATAGCATGAATTGTAGGGTATTATGTTTAGGAATGTAAGTCAGAGACAGACAAAACTGGTGATTTTACCTACTTGTGGACTACAGAGAACAAAATAGGGGGACTAAATAGTATTGAACAATGACAAACCCTCGGCCCTGGATTACAAAATTTACTAACAGTGCAAGAAAGGCTGGGGTTGGGAAAATGAAGATCGGAAACTAAAGATGACATCAGGGCACTGTTGGAGGTTCAACAGTGTGTAATAATACTGCACATCAGTCCCATAAACTTTAAGCCTATTATCTAAGTTCCCTAAGTTATAATAATAAAAAAAAGCAAAATTTGGTTCTCTACTAAACAGTGAACATAGGAGCCATAACTAAACTATGGGTAAAAAGAATGGGCAACTTTAGATACAAACCTCAAAAGAAAATTTTATTATTTTATTTTATTATTATTTGTTGCAGGACTCCTCTAAGAGCCCCTTTCTCTAGCCTATGGAGGGTTTTCCATTTCCAGGTGGATCTTGGCTCAAGACATTAGCATATAAAAAGACATTGGGTGAGGTGCTGGGAGAAATTACCTGAGGGCATTTGACCCTGCCAGGAGAAGTTTACATTTGGTTTGCAGCTCCTCTCAGCTCTGTAGGGAGGCTTTGAATTTTCATCTTTAGATAGTCCAGCCCAGAATGGGCTGGGCTGGGGAGTTTGGGTGTATTTCTGGCTATAAAATAAGCTGCAAGAAGAAAGAAGCTCTCTTTTTTTCCCCTTTTGCTATTTCGGCTTCCCTTAGCATTTTGCTTCTCTGTCCTCTCCATTCTCTGTTGGGCCTCAACACATGGTGGCAGCCATCTTGGCCTACACCTGGCTGGGGCCTAGCTGGGAACGCAGAGTCCGGAGGTTTTCCCTGCTCTTGGATTGTATATTGGAACCTGTAATAGTAAAGCCCTTTTAAAACTGCATCGGATTCCTGAGTTTTCATCCATTCCTCGCCGGCTCCGGAGGTAGAAGGGAACTCGCTTCCCGGCACTGTTGGGGACCCGGCAGAGCTCCCGACATCTGGTGTCCCTGGGTGGGCACGACGGACATTGTCTGGCCTGATTATCATCGGACAGAGATCATCTGCCTCCGCACCGTGAGTAAAATGATGGATCATTTTGGTTATTCATGGTATAGATACATTGTATCTTTTATTGGGTCAGAAGCATACATAGCCCAGCTAATGAAGTTCCTTTTTTAGAAATGCTTTATCCTTTTACAAATCTTCTGGGTCCTTGCCATTCCCTAAACTGTACCTCTGCATGAGGGCAATGTTTAATAGAGAGAGGGAGGAATGTAATAGATTGAATGCAACCTTAAGGGATCAGGTTTGCTCAGAGATGAAAGAAATGAGTGAGAATCATAAAATTACAGATAGACTGGTCTTAAAGCTTGAGGACAGACTTATTAAACAGAGTTTAGAATTTGAAAAGAAATTAGAAGCAAAGGATTTAAAATTCGAAGAAAAATTCGAAGATCAGGAGAGCAAAATTATTAAACAGGAAAAGAAATTAGAAGAACAGGATTTAAAATTCAAGAAAAATTAGAAAAACAAGAGAGTAAAATTATTATAAAGGATTCAAAATTAAAGGAATAGGAAAATAAAATTACTAAACTGGATTCAAAATTTGAGGAAAAATTAGAAGAACAGGAAAGTAAAATTACTAAACAGGACTTAAAATTTGAAGTAAAGTTTGAAGAGCAGAAGAAGGCTATCAGTAAGATAAGCACCAACTTAGAGGGAGAAATTGACAAACAGAGCCGTTAGAATCAAGGGACAGAAAGAAGAGGCCCTGGAAGTTAGAGATAGGATTGAAAGAACAAAATAGGAAACTTGGGAACTTAAACCAAGAAATAGATGTGTTACGCAGGGAGATTTCTGATTTCATAGCTTATCAATCAGGAAATAGCGCATACCCGATTCTGAGGCTTGGCCCAACTAAAAGCCATTTGCAAACACGCCCTAAGGCTGTAGACTTGGAAAAGGTGTATACATTTCCGTGAAAAAATCTAAAAAGAGTTCTAAAAAAGAGTTCTAATGCGGCTGATAACTTAGAGGAGGAACAGGGAAACCCAAAGGAGGTAGGCTTTCAAACTGAAAATCTCCCCAGGAGTTAATACCTTCCAAGAGGAAGATGATCCTCTAACAGATACTATAAACTCTGACAGGGAAGAATGGGAGGAACAGGTTTGCTCGTGCAGGTCCCAAGAGCCTTGCAGTTCCTCTAGTGGTCAATCTAATAATAATCAAAGAGCAAAGCCCAGCAATCTTTCTCATGACCAATCTAAATATTAAGCAAAACCAATTTATGAAGAATTGAGTATTGAGTCAATAAACCCATTCAGGAAGGCTTTCGACAAGTTTGGAATAGCAAGTCTTTATTCTTTAAAATATTTAGCTGATTGGAGCCGAAGAAGAGAGTGGGTATTGTCAGACTTTGAAATGGTAGCCCATACTTGTCTGAACGATTCACAGTTTGTACAATGACAAATGTGGTATGCAGATGGAGTTAACATGAATATTGACACTTTACGAGAATCTGGCCATAATGTAACTCTTGCCATGCTGAGAGGTGAAGGTGAATGGCAAGAGAAAGAAAAACAGGCAACATTACCTAAAGCTGTTTTAAAATTTGTTTGGGATACAGCATTAAAAGCATGGGAAAAAGTAGATGCCGACCCAGAATACCTAGGTAGCTGTACAAAAATTTACCAGGGTCCTAATGAACCATACTTTGATTTTATTGGGAGATTAACTCAGGTAATCCACAAACAGGTTCAAGACCCATCCACTCGACAAACCCTAAAACGAACCTTAGCATATGAGAACGCTAATCAAAATTGCCGAGCAATACTATATTGCGACTATATTAAGGAAAAGGAAGACCTTATGGGATATCTAAAGGCCTGTAGAAATGTCGGTTTGGCCTCCCATGAAACACAGAATGCTATGGAGGCTTATCTCATACAGAAGGAGGATCAGGATAGGGGTGAAATGTCGAACAGCTCCAGGGAGAGAAACAATAATCCTCAAAGGATAAACAATGATCAGAGAAACTATGCTAATAATCGCAACTACACCCCTCGGAGGGCCCCACCTGGACCATGCCCAAGGTGCAGAAAGGGAAAACATTGGGCCAGAGACTGTAGGTCTTGAAGGCGAAGTCAGCCTCAGGCTTCATCTGGACAGATAACTGCTATAACTGCGGAGGGAAGGGACACACCCGTAGAGATTGCCCATCTTCTAGAACTATCAATTAAGGGCAACATCATAATAATCCCCTTATGGGAAATGTTACATGGACCCCCTCCCAGGTTCCACAAGCTCCGCAGGCTCAAATAACATCTATGCCTCCCCAAATGCGGGAAACTGGGTGGGGGGCCAGCCCCAGGCCCAGTTGAATCCAGGGGCACTCTCCTTCATTCCACCTGCCCAGTGTCCTCCGAATCAGAATCCACAGAATTACAGTCAATAAATACTCTCTGGCCTACCCCATCAGGCAATGGCAGTCTCACTGCCCTAAGACTGTCACAATATACCCAAGTCAAGATCCCTAAAGGCTAAAAACTGGGATAAAAAGGACCTACTCCCCAGGTAGTATGGGTTTAATTCAGGGGAGCGACTGGCTGAAATTTAACGGAATTAAGGTAGATTTCAGACTTCTGGATCCTGAATCTCATGGAGAGATAATACTGTCAATATCTGTGCCAAATAAATGGACTTTTTAAGAAAGGGGAAATGCTTGCTAACTATTATTATTTTTTTGAGGCTCCGTCTAGTCAGTCCGAACACCCTAGAACTGGTAGCTTAAACAGTACCAACCCTTCTGCCAACTTCATTGTTGGTTATCCAGCCACACAGAACCAAGTCCACCAGCCACCTGCTAACTATCTAGTTGGGTACACTAGCAGAATTTCACAGGCCAAGCAGCCGGTTATACCCATCGAAATTTATAAAAGGAAATTCAAAGGCATGTTGGATACAGGGGCAGACATATCCATAATCTCCACCAAGTATTGGCCTTCTAACTGGGCCCCTAAAGAAAGTGTCCCAGAGCCTGAGTGGGGTGGGCAATATCTCCTCTTCTCTTCTCCGACAGAGTGCGAGGTGGCTGCTGTGTATTGGCCCTGAAGGGAACGTAGTCATGGTTCAGCCTTATATAGCCCCTATGTCTTTAACTTTATGAGGTCAAGACATACTGGAGCAGTGGTGGGCAGTAATTCACATACCTCGTCCAATTCCCCATTGGGCACCTGTTCCAGCTCTCCATAATAAGCCTAACACAGGGAGTAACCCTTTTTGATTGGGGCCACTGTGGTTAAGCGCCCACCACCTATCCGTATTCAGTGGAAGTCTGACAAACCTATATGGACACCACAATGGTCCCTCAATATCAAAAAGTTAGAGGTGCTAACAAATCTAGTGGAGGAACAGCTGAAATTAGGACATATTGAAGAAACGTTTTCAGAATGGAATTCTCCTGTTTCTGTGATATAGAAAAAGTCAGGCAAATGGCGTTTGTTGATTTACTTAAGGAATGTAAATTCTACTATGGTCCCCATGGGAGCCCTGCAACGTGGGCTCCCCTCTCCAGCAGCTATTCCTAAAGATTGGCCGCTAATTATCATAGATTTAAAAGACTGCTTTTACAGCATACCTATCCACCCAGATGATCGGAAAAGGTTTGCATTTTCAGTCCCTTCTATTAATCATAAAGGCCCTTTACGTAGGTTTCAATGGACAGTATTGCCCCTAGGGATGACTAATTCACCTACCATGTGTCAACACTTTGTTGATGAGGTTTTGCGACCCTTTCGTGCTAAATTTCCTGGTGCATACATCATCCACTACATGGATGATATCCTGCTAACTTGTGATAATTCCAGAGATCTCCAGAATTTATATAATGATGTAATGACAGTTTTACCAGAGGCTGGTTTACAAGTAGCTACGGAAAAAATCCAGATGCAGCCTCCATATGAATATTTGGGCTATGCTCTTGACCGCACTACAGTGTGTCTTCAAAAATTTTCCATTAGTCAAATAAGGCTCAAAACCTTGAATGATGTTCAAAAACTGTTGGGAGATATCAACTGGGTGCGCCCCTCCCTTGGGATTCCTAACTGTGAGCTCAGTAACTTGTTCCACACCCTTGAAGGTGATCCTCTCCAGATTTAATCCTGGAGAAAAGGTATGGTTATTGGTCTTCAACACTCAGTTATTAAAGCAACGAAAAACAAGTATACCACCAATGGATTCTTCATCTTTAACATTATTCACCTTAAATTTCTTAAATATACCTCAAGGAGATCCCTATACCACGGCTGAACCTCACTTTCAAGAAGATATGCAAACTCAAAAAACAGTCAATTCACCTATCTGGGTGAAAATTGATGATAAATGGATTGCAGGTCACCTCCTCATTCGGGAAGGGGTTATGCTTTCATTTCTACAGATGATAACTCTGCCAAGAAACTCTGGGTTCCTCTGCGACTTGTTAAGACTAGAATTCTCCAAGAATCAGAAAACAACTAATTCTTTCAATATAAAATCTTAAATTTTAAATTGCAAGTTGATGTTTAAACCTCCTGGATTGGTTCATTTTAATAATGATCTTGTTTTGCAGTCAGTGGTCATGGTTCATGTCTAATATCTTGCCTTACAGCCTAAATGCTTTCTTTCTTATGAAAAGAAAAAGGGTGGAAAAATGGGTGGACTCCGAGCATAGTGCTCAATGTCAAAATGTTTCAAGGATTGGGGCTGGAGCGATAGCCCAGCGGGTAGAGCGTTTGCCTTGCACGTGGCTGGCCTATGTCGGCCTGGGTTCAATCCCCGGCATCCCATATGGTCCCCCCCGAGTATCGCCAGGAGTGGTTCCGAGTGCAGAGCCAGGAGTAACCCCTGAGCATTGCTGGGTGTGACCCAAAAAGCAAAAAAAAAAAAGTTTCAAGGATTAATGTTAAGAGTTTCTTTTTTAATGTTTTGCTCACAGGTATTTTCAGAAAAAGAACTTGGATGCTGCAGATTCCTTCTATGATGCTTGAGGCTTTGGACTCTGATCACAGAGTTCACAACAAAAAAAGTTTGCTAAATCAATGAAAAATTGTTTTTCTAATGATTCTGTTCATAGGATAAGATATTGGAATGCAGTAAACTTGCGCTACAGTGCTCAATACTCCGAGACTCCTAAAACAGTGCTCACTAAAAATTTAATAATTTGCAAAAATAATTTTTCCCAATGCTCTATTCACAGGAAGAGACACTTCCTCACCATCATTTGCCAGCTTTATATTCATGAAGCACTTGATTCGTTGCCATTTATCACCCTAGATGGGTCATATATACAGCTGTAAGATATTGATTGATCAAATGTGTGTGTGCATGTGTGTGCGTGTGGTGGCCACCATTATGTTTGTGATTAATGTTGTGTCTATGCTGTCTCAACTACTACCTTCTCAATTTCTGAACACTACAAACCCTCTATTAAATTCATCAGCTCCACTGCTGAACCACTAGACTCATCTTTTTTTTTTTTTTTTTTGGTCACACCGGCGACGCTCAGGGGTTACTCCTGGCTCTGCACTCAGGAATAACTCCTGGTGGTGCTTAGGGGACCATATGTGATGCCAGGGATTGAACCCGGGCTGGCACAGGCCGGCCGCACATGCAAGGCAAACGCCCTACCCACTGGGCTATCACTTTGGCCCCAAGACTCATCAGTTTTAAAATCATCAATTCTCATACTTATTTCCCTGCTCCACCCGTGTTGGAGCTTCCTTATGTTCTTCTCTCCATCCCAGACTTGGATCCCTGCCAAGCCTTAAAATCTCTATTTGTGATTCATCTCTAAAAGTGTTTTTTGTCTCACCTAAAATTAAGCTACAGGTACAGTTACGGTGCCAGTGTCCACTTGCTGAAGAAGCCCTGCAAAACGCCCACACAGATGTTCCGGACACCTGTTCCAGCGCTCAAGACTCCTGTTCCAGAGTTCGAGATATTACACCAATGTTCCAGACACCTGCTCCAGCACTCAAGACTCCTATTCCAGAGTTCGAGATATTTGTTCCAGTGTTCCTGAGACCCGATCCAGTGTTCCTGACAATTCAATGAGTTCCTGATCTCTGCTCTCCAGAGACTCATACTTATATGATCACCGCTATTGCTGTTCCAGAAGTAGTCCCACAGACTTTGTTCCAGACACCCGACTTTACATAAAATATAGCAAATTGACTCCCACAAATTATGGACAGTGCAAACTATAGTCTGTTATAATCAGACAGCTAGAAACACTTTGTCATGAACTTTGCTTTGGGTCCAAAAACAAGTTAGTATCCTAAAGTAACATGTATTATCATTTTGTAATTGGAATTGTTTTTTCTTATCTTAATTTTCTGTACATTACTAAATATTTCATACTTTTCAATTTTTATTAGTAAACTAATCAGGGGAGTTGTTGCAGGACTCCTCTAAGAACCCCTTTCTCTACCCTATGGAGGTTTTTCCATGTGGATCTTGGCTCAAGACATTAGCATATAAAAAGACATTGGGTGAGGTGCTGGGAGAAATTTCCTGAGGGCATTTGACCCTTCCAGGAGAAGTTTAATTTGGCTTGCAGCTCCTCCCAGCTCTGCAGGGAGGCTTTGAATTTTCATCTCTAGATAGCCCAGCCCAGAATGGGCTGGGCTGGGTGTTTGTGTGTATTTCTGGCTATAAAATAAGCTGCAAGAAGAAAGAAGCACTCTCTTTTTCCCCCTTCTGCTATTTTGGCTTCCCTTGGCATTTTGCTTCTCTGTCCTCTCCATTCTCTGTTGGGCTTCAACACGTGGTGGCAGCCATCTTGGCCTACACCTGGCTGGGGCCTAGCTGGGAACGCATGAGTCCCAGAGTCCGGAGGCTTTCCCTGCTCTTGGATTGTATATTGGAACCTGTAATAGTAAAGCCCTTTTAAAACTGCATCGGATTCCTGAGTTTTCATCCATTCCTCTCCGGCTCGGAGGTAGAAAGAAACTCCTTCCGGCACTGTTGGGGACCACGGCGGAGCTCCCCAACAATTATTATTTTTATTGTTATTATTATTATTATTATTATTATTATTATTTTCTTCTTGGGTTACACCATGCGATGCTCAGGGGTTACTCCTGGCTCTTCACTCAGGAATTACTCCTGGCAGTGCTTGGGGGACCATATGGAACGCTGGGGATTGAACCTGGCAATGTCAGCTGTGTGCAAGTTAAGCACCCTACCCGCTATGCTATCGCTCCAGCCCCAAAAGAAAATTTTAAAGTAGAAAAATTTATCAAAATATAAATGATAGAAAAAACAGTGAAAAGAATAAACAGCTGTAATTATTATTACTTGTACTTTTTTGGGACTGACTCACTTGCTACTTAGGGAACTGTATGGTGTAAGAGATAAATGTGGGCTCCCACATGGAAAGCCTGTACTCCAGCTCCGCCTCAGCAGATTTGTTATGGAATTGAAAAATCTCTCAATGAAATATTATTTTACAAAAAGAAATCCCGAAAACTGAAGTACAAAGATAAAACACATGAAGAAGTTGAAAGGGATGCTAAGATTTGGAACAGTCAAAAGAAAAGTCCCATCAACAGGTGTTAATAAAATTCATGGAAAAGGTACATAGTGATATCTCAAGGGCCATAGCACTTGCTTTAAGTCCAGGAGCTCAGATTCATTTCCAGAACCATACATTTGCCTAAACACAGGCTGGGAGCTATCCATGAGCACTCTTCTGGGTGAAGTTGGGTGTGATTCCCCCCAAATTTATCTTTATTCTGGAAAAATGAAAAAATAGCAGTGGTACTAAAAGATATAATAACCAGCTGGAGCAATAGTGCTGTGGGTAGGATGTTTGCCTTGCATGTACCTGACCTGGGTTTGATTCCTGGCATCCCACATGGTCCCCTAAGCACAACCAGAAGTTTTCCCTGAGTGCAGAACCAGGAGTAATCCTAAGCACTGCTGGGTGTGTCCCAAAAACAAACACCAAACAAATAAACAATATATATATACAACAAGCAACAAATAAAAATATATAATAACTCACTTTCCTAGAACTGAGGATATTCTCAGGTTGAGGGAGTACCCAAGATCTAACAGAATAAAAAAAGATGGGGCCAGAGCGACAGCACAGTGGGTAAGGCATTTGCCTTGCACGGCTGACCTGGGTTCGGTCCCTGAGCACCGCCAGGAGTAATTCCTGAGTGCAGAGCCAGGAGTAACCCCTGAGCACTGCCTGGTGTGACTCAAATGAAAAAAAAATATATTAAGAAACGCCATAACAAAAATGCAGACTACCAAATAAGAAGAGAACGAGTTGGTTTGCCAGAGAAAATCTGATCCTTTTAAAGGAACAGATATTAAACTTATAGCCCACTTCTCAGCTGCTACAAACATGGCTCCAGGTAGATGATGCACCAGTTTTAATGTTCTGATCTTAAGTCCTTGTCAACCTAGAATTCTATACAGCTAACGATAGCACCCGGAGTAAGAGTAAGTAAAAGTATAAATAAGCTATTTCTAGCCACATGCAGATGGAAAGACTTTTTTATGCTAAATTGGACAACGTTAGCTGTCATCCTGAAGTTGCTACTGACATTCTAATTTTGGAGTCTTAAGTGTTGGGAGACTGAAGCTTAATACCAGGAGAGACAAAGATGGATTTGGTGGACTGATGCTGACCTTCCTTTCGGGTTTGTCTTCTAGAACAAAAAGCCTGATGGAACGTAAGACTAAGCTCCTAGCCATTACATAGAACAAGGATTTAGGCTCAGTCAAGCAGATACACTCACAGAGCACCTGCTTGGCTATTTTTGCTCTTTCAGGTAATTGCTAGCTGTGACTGAAGTGTTAGTGAAAACCCCAGGGATCAGAAATTTTCTTGTTCCTACTGAGAGGTAGCATGGAGAGCATTTGCTCTGTGGATCTAGTGTGGGAGTATGGCTCATATCTTAAAACAAAAGTAGAGCAGAGATACAGAGATATTGTGTTAGCGGTAGTTCATTTTTCTGGTCTCTTCCTCACCACAGTCACAGTAGGTGACTTTTTGATAAGAAGAGATCTATTTTATTTATTTATTTAGCTAGTTAGTTATCTGTTTATTTATTTATTTATTTTTGCTTTTTGGGTCACACCCGGCAATGCTTGGGGCTTTCTCCTGGCTCTGCACTCAGGAATTACTCCTGGCTCAGGGGACCATATGGGATGCCGGGATCGAACCCCATGCCGACCGCATGCAAGGCAAACGCCCTACCGGCTGGGCTATCGCTCCGGTCCCCAAAGAGATCTCTTTTAGAATATTTGAGGGTGAATAAGCAAATCAATCAATTTTTCTGGATACCAAATACTTTCACCCAAAGTGCTTGCAGCTCTACAAACAAGCAACAAACAGGAAATGAAAACATGAGACTCTAAGAGTGGAGGATGGTGCTGTCGTCCTTGGAAGGTGTGGAAATGCCCCCGATTTATTTGTACAATAATTCTTCAAATTCTGTAGTGTCGAACTCTGTATGGGTCTTTTGAGTTTCAAGGGAGCCTTGGCACAATGAGGATATTTTTAAACTAAACTCGTCATTAGGTAAAGCTAAAAATGAAGTAAATTAGTACCTCTGGAGAAGTTTCAACCTTGTAGCTGCAACTCTGTCATCAGCCAGGGATGTGGCTTAATGGTAGAACATATGACAAGGTGTTACTAGACCTCTGTGCCTATCCGAGTCATGGGTAGCATTGACCCTGTCAGACTGCAAGATAAGCCTATTTTTATATGTGTATACAAAAAATATTTGAAGCAACAAGGGATCTCTTGTCCCAAACTCCACCATCATAAACACTACCAAAATTAATGTCAACCTTTGCCATCAGCGCTTCCAATATGTTACTGAAAGTGGGAGCATAATGATCTTTAAATTACCTGCCATTTTTTGTTTCATGAAAAACCCAGTTGATTTTATAACTTTGTTCCACCCATTTTAATAATTGATAGGATAAGAGCTGATTTTCTTTTCTTAAAAAGTTTTATTATATGATATCCTCATTGTACCATATATATAAATAGCTTTAAATTAACTCAGGCTTAAAACAAAACTCAAACATTCCATCTAATGTAACCACAAATATCATTGCAAAAGGAAGATAAAAGATGTTGGTTTGATGAATTGGCATTCAGAGTCTAAAATTAGAAAGCTTAATTCTCATATTTTTGCTATACCTACAGAGGGCATCAACTCAATATTTCCATAGCACATTGCACCATTGGTAAATTTTCAATGTAGAATTTACTGTGAAGTAATAGAAATTGTTAATATTTCACAAAAGTTTCTCGTATTCTAGCATAGAACCAAATTTATTTGTCATGATATTTTTAAAATAACTTCATGATAAAGTACATTATAGTCCATATTTATGAAACTATTACATAAATACACTTTTTCCATTTGCAAGGTATCTTAGACTTAGCAGAAAATAGTTTTATTTCTATCAAGAAGCAAGATGTCAAAACGCTATGCCATTTTAGACATGGATTTAGTTAGGTTTCACAAATGTCTTGAAGATACCTAATTTATTTCTATATGTTCAAATCCATATGGCCTAAAATTATGTTTGATATTTATTTGTTTATTTTTATTTTTTATTATACCTGGCAGAGCCTGGCAAGCTACCCATGTCATATTTGACATGCCAAATACCAGTAACAATTATTGACCTCATTCCCATGACTTGATGGAATGGTTTGAGGTTCTTTATATTCCTGGAGTGGGAAGATGCCCTTGGGCTATCTCGCATATGACAGGACATATTGAGATGTTATTGGTGCCCGCCGAGTAATCGATGATCTATGGGAAGTCAAATGATCAAGTGAAGTGAACTAAAAATTATTAAAGTATGTAGATCAAACCAGAGATGGAAAATATTTTGCTTACACAAAGTTGGCACATACTTATTATAAAATGCAATCATGTCTGAAGCATAAATGGTCAATTCCATTGATCCAGAGGTCAACATTCCCCTGAAACATGTCTGCGCATTAGACAGAAAGCACAAGTTTTAACCACTACCCTGTAAAAAGCACTATCCATTTGTTATACAATGTAACAGCTTCATTCTGTACTTAGGCAAAAAAGCAACAATCTGTCTCAAGAACTAAGTATTAATCTGATCCCCAAAGAATCTTCCAGGTGCCTTAAAACTAATGTACTAGGTCAAATCATTTCACTTACTTCATTGCCAGAGAAAAATAATAGTACGTTACTTCAGTAAATGCCTCCAAAGTAACTCTATTTTCCAGAGAGGGTACAGGTTCTCCTGAATTTGAACCACTCAGAGGATTTTCATGACCTCGTATAATGGAAGGTAATTTCCTTGTGAACTGCGAGGAAGATGACTCAGAAGGATAGGTAGTTTATTTGAAGCTTTAGGGAGAATTTCCTGTCCAAAGATATCTGGAACAGATGGAAGTGAATATATTGTGCCTTTGTTTCAGGAAGCACAAGTATAGTGAACACAGACTTGGAAAGTCAGCACAGCCAGTAGATTGAAGCTGCTAGAAAAGCAGGGTCTATTTATTGCTGGAAATGATACTGCTTTCATTAAAAAAACCCTATTTTTGTTATCTTTTTCTTTCTTTCTTTCTTTCTTTCTTTTCTTTCTTTCTTTCTTTCTTTCTTTCTTTCTTTCTTTCTTTCTTTCTTTCTTTCTTTCTTTCTTTCTTTCTTTCTTTCTTTCTTTCTTTCTTTTCTTTCTTTCTTTCTTTCTTTCTTTCTTTCTTTCTTTCTTTCTTTCTTTCTTTCTTTCTTTCTTTCTTTCTTCTTCTCTTCTTCTTTGCTTGCTTGCTTGCTTGCTTGCTTGCTTTCTTTCTTTCTTTCTTTCTTTCTTTCTTTCTTTTTCTTTCTTTCTTTCTTTCTTGCTTTCTTTTCTTTCCTTTTCTTTGTGTGTGAGCCTGGGAACAAACCATCCCAGGCCTGCACTACAAAATACGCGCCCAGACTTGTGATGTATGGCCCTGTCCCTTTAATTGTTAATCTAAGAAAACCTAAATGCTGAACTAGATGGGCTTAACCTTTGATGATGCTTTTGCAAATGCTTTCCCTTGCTACTGGGAAATTTGGCTTTAATTCTAGCTCTACTTCTAATTCTTCATTCTGAGTAGGACAGCAAATACCTCTGAACTCTAATCTCCTCTCTGTACAAGAGAATGATCTCTATAATCACACCAAGTTCTATTAGTTTATGTTTTCATGTCAACATTCATAACAGCATAACCATGAGATGCTTAAGGAGAATCATATTGCATTTTGGCATTGTGTTGCTGTATACTAACAATCTTCTTTATTTTGGACTCTTCTCTATAAATTCTGATGTCCATGCTTTCCTGTTGTCTCTATTTGCATCTTCCTCTCATTCATACTCCTTTTCCTTCTCTTTTTCTCTTTTTTTGTTCTTTGGCTCACAAAGAGCTGGCTATGCTCAAGGATTATTCCTGGCTATGCTCAAGGATTATTCCTGGCTCTGTACGCTGGGATCACTTCTGGTGGTGCTCCGGGGACCGTATGTGGTACCAGGGATGGAACCCATATTAGTCATATGAGGCAAGTGCCTTAACTGTTGTACTATATCTCCAGCCCATATACTCCTTTTCCTTTTTCTATCATTTATATCTAGATCTTTTCTACAACCAATATAATTATATCCCATTTATTTTCTCCCTTTCTTGCCTAATTGTGATCTCACAAACTTTAATGTTTCATTATACATGGCAACTTTCGTTTCTTAGCTTCACAAGTGTTTCAGTATCTTATCTTTTTTAATTCATATTAACTAAAACCAACATACTCAAAGCAAATTTCTCTTTTTATTCCAAATACCTTGCATGTAATAAGCTAATGTCACCGTCATTCACAAACATCCTGTTGCCTTGATTTTCCCTTTGTACAAACAACTCAAAGGTGACCGAATTCACTCTTGTACTTAAATATTTTAAATTTCCCCATTTTTATTGAGACACTGCGATGTACAATATTGCTAATAATAGTTTCATATATGCATGGTTTCAACACCGAACTCACACCAAGTACCCACATCCCTCCACCAATGTGCCAGAGCATTTCACCTTTTGGATTTTCTCTAATAATGATGTCATTTCCTTCACATAGCATGTCTCATATAAAGAACCCTTCTTATGGGGGCTGGTGTGGGGAGGGCATTTGCCTTGCACTTGACTGACCCGGTTTGCTTCCCAGCATCCTATAAGGTTGCCCAAGCACTACAAGGAGTATTTCCTGAGTGCAGAGCCAGAAGTAACCACGGAGCATAGCTGGGTGTGACCGAAAAAAGCAATAAAAGTAAAAGAACCCTTCTCTGGATCTTTCTCTTAATCTCAACCATCCCTTAATTTCACCAGTGGGTAGGAAGTCTTTTTACTCCATACATCAAATGCCAAAGACCTTAGTTTTGAAAGAGTCATAGAAGCCCTAGCCAAACAGGGTGTTCAAACCAAATACATCAAGATCCTTCGTGAGCTATATTACGGATTCACCACCAGAATCTCACCATTCTACAAGGAAGTGATCATTGATGTCAAAAGAGGGGTTCGACAGGTTGATACTATTTCACCAAAACTCTTCAGTGCCACCCTCGAGAACATCATGCGACAATTAGAATGGGAAGGAATGGGAGTGAAGATAGACAGTTGGCAACTACACCACCTCCGCTTTGCAGATGATATCGTTTTAATAACACCAAGCATTAGCCAAGTGACACAAATGCTGGCTGACTTCGACCGAGAATGTAGAAAGATAGTTGTGCAGCTGAATCTAAACAAAACAATGTTCATGAAAAATGAACTAGTTCCGGGAGGCCCCATTCACTCTCAATGGAACAGACATCTCTGAATGCAGCAGTTATGTGCACCTAGGTCGAGAAGTCAACATGATGAACGACCTAAAAACCTGAGCTGCGCAGGAGGAAGAGAGCGGCATGGAACGCCTTCAAAGGCATCGAAGAAATAGCTTAAAGGACAAAGAACCTCTGGGCTCCGGGCACATCTCTTTCGACTTCACCATTCTCCCTGCATTAACATATGCCTCAGAGACCTGGGCCCTATGAAAGCAGGATGAGAATGCTATTCGGGTCTCCCATAGAGGAATCTAAAGAGCTATGCTTGGAATATCATGCCTCACTCAAGTGAGAGAAGGAATCGGAGTTCTGACCTCCGTCGCTATTCCAGAGTCAGGGACTCTGTCTCGTTTGCCAAGGCATCGAAAATCAGATGGGCTGGACATTTAAGGCGATTTGGAGACAACTGCTGGACTAGAGCTGTTAGTGACTGGATCCAACGGGATGTCAAAAGATCGCGTGGCCTCTCACCTACAAGATGGTCAGACTTCTTTGTCAAGATCCTGAGGAATGGTTTGAGGCTCTTCATATTCCTGAATCAACCAGATGCCATTGGGCTACATTGGCATGTGATAGGGTCCAATGGAAATGTTACTGGTGCCCGCTCGAGCAAATCGATGAATAACGGGATTCAAGTGATCAAGTGATTGTCTATGCTAGATATTCGGTTTCATGCAATAAAATCTTCTTATAATAGACTTTTATGAATGCTGACTACTCGTTATCTTTAGAAAACAGTCCCAAAGCTCAGAAATAATTTACAATTTAGTAAGTAAAGCAAAACATAATATTACGAAACATCATCTTTCTCTGTTAAAGTTATGTTAATAGAGACTAGAAACAAATGTGTTCACATAAAATAAATCAAAATATTTTTTCTTTAACATTGATGTCAGCAAACACTTTTGATGCCAGAAATTTCCAGGCTTATGTCTAATAAAGTTCGCTATGTGTTATGGGAATCATCACCAGACTTCCAACTTTATAGTCTTCTGATGGCTTCTAATGACTCTTAACCTAGAATGATCGGAAAAACCATAACAAATGGTTCTATAGTAACTTGTGGAGAAGATTCAGATTTTGTCCTTACAGAGTCTGGAAGAGACACTTTGGCTTCAAAAGCTCTTGAGTTCCAAAGAATGGCAGTTGGTGAAAGCTAAACTAGTCTATATCCATACTTGATTATATGATATTTCTTCCTTTGTTGTATATTTGTTGTATAATTAACTATTTATATGTATGATGCATTTGAATGATCATTGACTTGGCATCTCTTCCCAGATTAATCATGAAAAATATGAAGCTGGGCTATTCACTTCTACAGCTCCTGGAATATGTGACACCTCCAAATTCCACAATTCTGACAGTCCAGTCGGTGCACACCAAATCTAGTAGCAAAGTTGCAGGAAACCACATAAGCTCAATAAGTTAGAACAATAAATACTAAGGTTCAATTAGCAACAAACAGCTGGTTAATTCTCAGACAATGACTTTAATGGTGGCATTGAGAGATATAACAATTATTACAAATTTTCCTTTACTATTTTTCCATAATTTCATATACCAATTTGTTGTAGCAAACAGTATGAAATAAATTATTTTGTGTCTCTAAGGCAGCAAGATTGGATGGTGGGTAGGAAACTGGGCACAATGGTGGAATAATTTCACAGTGGTCATGAAATTGGTTGGAACATTGAATGCCAAAACAACTGTTAGGAACAACTTTGTAAACCATGGTGTTTAAACAAAGTTAGAAAAAATAAAATGTAATTATTTCTATTTAAAATAATCCAGAATATTAGAATACTTTGCAGTTAGAAATTTTATTTTAAATTTCTGGTAGATTAAATGACATACATTGGGTAAGTTGTGACTATGACTACCGTATCAAGAAGGAAAATAGAGGCAGCATGCTTGTTTCTGTCACTTAGGGAGGTTAGGTCATACTATGTTTGGAAAATCAGTTTAAATTATATTTGCAGTTAAAATATAATTATTCATCTCCCCTTCTAAAGTAATTGTCAGTTTCCAATTTATTCTATATTAATATGTGCTAAATAATCTTCCAAATGAAAACCAATAAGACTTTGCTAATTAAAATTGATAGCTGATATTTTCTTTGTTCCATTTATATTCATTGCCAAAACATCTCTTTTCTTAAGTATGTTTCCATGGGAGACTAATCATAATTTGTGAAGTATGATTCTGCTAGTTTTCCAAGTCATATTTGACATCTGCTTAGACATCTAAAAGAACAGATTACCTTTTAAAGTTAGTTTTTGACATTGGTAAAGCTCAGATTTTCCAAAATCGTGTTTTCAAATTTAACAAAGCAACTTTGATGTTGAATAACAAATATAAAATGCAGAGAAAAATCATGACTTTGAACTATCATGACCCTTTCATCTAAGTCTAATTCTCCCAAATTTAGATTCAGGGCAATATTCTTGAATGACGAGGGACTGTATCATCAGAACAGTATTCTTGGGATTTGTCTTCTGCCTTTCTGTAGTCACAGTTCTGGATATTTAAAATTTTAAGTTATTTAAAATTTTAATTTAATGAATGGATTATGAAGATATGGTATATATACACAATAGTATCCTATGACGCTATAAGGAGCAATGAAATTATGCACTTTGCTGCAACTTTTTTTTCTTCTGTTCTTTTTTTTTGGGACACAGATGGCAGAACCTAGGGCTTACTCCTGGCTCAATACTTGGGAATAACTCCTAGCAGTACTGGGGGCCATGTACGTTAGGTGCTGGGCATGGAGTGTGGGTTGGCCTTACCTGCTATGTCCTTTCTGGACATGACCGACCTTCTTCCTTCCTTCCTTCCTTCCTTCCTTCCTTCCTTCCTTCCTTCTTCCTTCCTTCCTTCTTCCTTCCTTCCTTCCTTCCTTCCTTCCTTCCTTCCTTCCTTCCTTCCTTCCTTCCTTCCTTCCTTCCTTCCCTTCCTTCCTTCCTTCCTTCCTTCCTTCCTTCCTTCCTTCCTTCCTTCCTTCCTTCCTTCCTTCCTTCCTTCCTTCCTTCCTTCCTTCCTTCCTTCCTTCCTTCTTTTTCTCTCTTTCTCCCTCACACCAAGTTCCAAGTTCTTCACTCCTTCTTTCCATATCTCTATACTTTTCTCTCTCTTTTTTCTTTCTCTAAGCTGTGCTTAGTTCTTTTCCAAATTATGCTCTCAGGGATCACTCTGGTGATCTTGGGGATCATATGGGATGCTGACAATCAAACTATGGCAAGCTGCCATACGAGGCAAGCCATGTACTTTTGCTCTGGGTTTCTATACCAAAGTAGTTGGCTAGATTTCCTAACTGGATATTCTTACTGTCTTTAGTTCTGAATTTTTACATTTGTTTTATGACACTATATCAATTTCAATAGACTTAAATGAAATCATGTTTTAGACTTACCTTGGTAGATTTTAGTGAGAACTAAATTCCAAGAAAAATACAAAACCTTTCATGTTTGATGGGAAAAAAAAGCTTTTTCCTCTAACTTTCAGGGTTCTAATGCTGGGTCCGTAAAATTATCTGTCAACAAGAAAAGAGCTAATGTCTGTTAGACCTTAAAATCATTTGCTCACACAATTACAAGAAAGCCAGGGTATCTCCAAAACAGTGAAATTTGGGGATTTACAGAAAGTTCTAGTACGGTGTCTGAAGGGACAGTGAATGTATTTTTTACTGGCAGAGAGAAGGGGTGGGAGAAGCTCTTAAGCAATATTCAGGCCAACACTCCCTTTCTCCATCTCTCAATGATACTCAGCAATTGGATTAGATGGTCCAGTCATCTGATTTTCTTTCCAATCATGCTGGCAACAACCAGAGTTACACGCTGCAGTGCTTAGAGGGGCGTGATGTGCTGGGGATCAAAATCAAGGTGTCGCATGGGTCCTAAACACCGGAGCTATCTCCCTGGCCTCAGGAAAATGAATGGACCCTAAGATAGCATAGCTTGGCACCAGGTTTGTCTATATATTATATTGACATACTATTTCTTTTGTGGCAAAGGTAACTTTCATGATTGATAAAAACTCCCAACATACAGGTACTGTGGCCCCCTACAGTAGAGTCCTTTTTGGAAAATCTTTCAGGTGAATGAGATTTCTGAAGAAGTTTCTCCACTTCTTTATCTTTTCAGAATTACAGATATGATGTAGGCATGAAATGAGCACCAAAAAAAAATTTACGACCTGCATGCAAAATTAAAAACCAGAAAGTTCTTTTGTCTCCAACCAGTTATATTTACCTTGTTCTTACCCCAAATCAAAGACAAGTTGCTTTTCTTTTCTTTCTTTTTATTGTTGGGGTGGGTGTCCCATATAACAGTGTTCAACACTTACTCTTGGCTCTATGCTCATGGATTACTACTGTGATTGATCGAGTTTAGGCATAAGAAGGCAAGCCCCTTAGCCCCTGCACTATCTCTGACCAGGGGGCAGATTGAACCCTTATTCAGAAAACTTTGTTTAGATTTGGAGAGGGACTAGCCCATGGGGTAATGTGCTGATGACTCTGTACCCACCAACTTCATTCTACTGTCCACAATCCTCTTAAAGTGGTTGGCACCTTCTGTTTTTCTATAAAAGTGGTTTCTTCGTTAAAGTGACTTCTCCTCATTTTTCCTATAAAATGGCTTCTTATCACCATATAAGATTGACTTGAGGATATGAGTCCTCCATTTTCCCAAACCGTTGCCTTGTTTCCAGTAAAATGCTTCCACCCATCACCTTGTCTATCCATTGATTGGCCCTTCAACAACAGAAGAACTGAATCTGCAGCTGCAGGTTTTTTTTTTTTTTTTAACTAATTCACCACCTCCTAATTTCTTTAGCTATAGTGTAGAACATTCTCTAACTTCAAAACCAAGATAAAATCAAGCTTCTTTTAAGCTGAATTACTATGGTGGAAAATTTCGCTTCTCAAGCCCACCCTTGCTTCTGTTCTTCACATCAATCACTAGGTCATTTCAATGACATGCTTTCTAATCTTTTCAATTGTAGTCTTTTTTATGCCCTTTTTTGAAACATTTGCTATTTTTTTCTCACAATATTGCCCAGCCATTTGAATGTTTTTGGACTTCATTGTGGTGGAGGGAAAATAGTTTGAGGTTATTTTTCATGTCTTCTTGATATTTTTTCTATTAAAATGATTTTGCCTGAATTAAAAATCAAATTAGGGGGTAACTTTAATTCAACATACAAAGCCCCCCTTAGGCAATATACCCATTTATAAAAGAGAAACTCATGAATTGATTAAATACAACTTCCTGGCATCTATAACATACATAAGAAATTGATGTGAATTGAAATAAATCATGTTTATTATTTCAAATGCATTTAAGAATATCTTGCGAACAGATAAGATTAAGTAAACTATATATGGACATGGAACAATTTTTTGAGATACTTTAAGAGCTTTTAATAATTATAATTTTATTCACAAAACATTGAAAGATAGCAAATAAATACTGAAGCAATGTAAAATATTTTAATGCGGTTGGTCTTAGGATAAAATAATTGACACATGTTGTTCTGAAAACCAAAATTTCATCAGAATTATAAGCTATTTTGGATGGCATTAAATACCAAAATGTAGATTTTTCTTTTATCCTTATCCCTTCCCTCCAAATATTCATAATCCATAAGTTGTCTCTAATTTCTAACTAGAACAATTTCTTGTCTTAAAATTTTATCCCAGCTTCGGCTTACTCATTTCTGAATATAATGAGACTCATCTCATTAAATAGCATATTCCTTTTTAGTGACAAAGTCCCCACAGTAATTATAGCCCCACTGGTCTGTTATACAATGATGTAGAAATTGTTATTTATTCTAGTTATTGAGAATAGCATTTTTAACCTAAGGATTTATCTGCATAGCATGTTTTCCAATAATCTTAAGCATTAGAACTATATCTGTGCATTAATATTCATCATTAGTTGTCGGGCGCTCCACCGGGGTCCCCGACAGTGCCGGGAAGCGAGTTCCCTTCTACCTCCAAAGCCGGCGAGGAATGGATGAAAACTCAGGAATCCGATGCAGTTTTAAAAGGCTTTTACTTATCACAGGTTCAGGCATACAAATCAGCAAAAGGAAAAGCCTGGTGCTTAGGATTCCAGGCTAGAACCCCAGCCACGTGTAAGGCCAAGATGGCGGCCACCACGTGTAAAGTCTTTGTAAAGGGGAAGAAGACAAGACTTCCAAGAAGGGTGCGAGCTCACAAAGAGAGCGCCCACAAAGAAGCGCCAGCGAGTGAAAACCGGCTAGTTTATACCCCTGCAACTCAGACCTTCCTCCCACTGTTATGGAAAGCAGGGAGGGTCAAATGTCCTTAGGTAATCCCTCCCTGCACCTCACCTAGGCCCTTTAGTACGCTAATGTTTTGAGCCAAAGGAGTCCTGCAACAATTAGTGATAGTTTTACAGAAGCTAACTGCTTGAATTGGTGATTATGACACTGTGGCTTATAAGAAATATAAATTATTATATTGGTTTTCATCTATAGTTCCTGACTCATAGTGTTGAGCATGATAAATATATCTTTTGTTACGTAAATAGCATGACTCTTGCGACTATTTATGGATCCCCTTGGTTGCCAGGAGAACCAACTACATAACTAGAAGGTTAGAGCTTCCGGTCCTCTGGGAAGGGGAGAATGTCAGTGATTTCATCCATTGTGACCATGAAATGAAGTGTCTCCAGAAACCTAAGGGGACCGTCTCTGCAGAGCTCTGGGTTGCTGAGTGCAGAGAGTAGCCTACGTGGGGCTTTATTCCTTCCACCCTTTTCTCCCAGTGCATTTCCTCCATATGTCTATTCCTGAGTTAAAATACAATCTGCATTTCCTGGGTTCTGTGAGATGCACAAGCAAATAAATCATCCAATGTGGGGTTTCCGTGACATTCATATTTACAGTCAGCGAGGCAGAACAGACCAACTGCTTATAAATAAAGGTGTCAGGCTTGCACTCCAAGGAAGATTAGTGGGAGGAGGGAGACTCCAATGAGCCCATTGGTTAGAAGCTTAGGGAATAGCCTGGCATTATGATTAGCATCTGAAGCAGAGAGTAGTTTTGGGATACTAGGGCCTTAAGCTGATGCTGTCTTTGGGTAAAGAATGTTAGACTGGGCTGAGTTGCTTGTTGGTATAGACAAGACTCCACACCCACTCACAGTGGAATTGGATTCAAAAAACTGTATCGAAGTTATAATAAAAGTTAAAAAAGAAAAATAATCTTTCCTCTCACACTTAGAGAGCCAGATATTTTGTCGAAGTGAGGGCTATAACATTCTAAGACATTGTAGCTTGGTAGACCTTGTTTTTAAAGAAGTCCAGGACAATATCGTTCAGGGAAGGTGGATAAGAGTTACTTCAATGCACTTCTAGGGAAGTTGTAGGTGCTTTACTATATAGACTTAACTCTTAGGTGCTTGCCTTGCACGAAACACAGGTTCATTCCCAGCACCACATTTGGTCCTCAAAGCCCACCAAGTGATCTTTCCCCCTATGGGTCACTTCCACATAACTTGGGCCTGCAGTCCTTGGATATTCTTTTCTCCCTATTCATGCACTGTCTGCAACCTACCGAGAAGTGTTAGTTGACTCGCATTAAGCTGAAGGACTTAGCACCCCATTTTGGATGCCTGAGAGGCTGTTTCTCTCCCTGGGCTTGTATCTCTTCCTGGGTCCCCTGCTGAATTTCTAGCATCTTGTTGTGCCTGTGAACAAGGATCGTTGCATAGTGGTGTTTTATATCTGTCACCCATTAGATTGAATACACACACACACACACACACATATATATAAAATATACATATATATATATATATATATATATATATTTGGGCTGGCCGCCAGGGGGAGCTTTACTGCATGCCCTCACACAGCTTCCTGGGCCCTGCGGTACTCCTAGACACTGCCCCGCTCTGTGAAAGCTGAGGGCTGTGGGGTGAGCCGGGCGCGGGCGCTGGGTCCTCGGGTCCTCGTAGCTCCCCACCGCCTGGGTGTGGAGGCAGAACACGTCCCCTGGATACACAGGCACCGAGGTCTTCCCACCCAGATTTACTGTCCTGCCGTCTTTGCGGATAAGGAGGTTTAGGCCGCTGGCGCCGACTCACCCCCGCAGGCCGTAGGGCCGAAAGGCGTGGCGGTCGGTGAGAGCACATATATATATATATATATATATATATATATATATATATATATATATATATATATATATATATATATATATAAAATATTTACATATTATATATATTTATATATAGTATATATTATATATAATATATATAATATATAATATATATATATATTTCTTTTGGGGACACAGCAGGCAATGCTCAGGGGGTTACTTACTCCTGCACTCAGGAATTACTCCTGGCAGTGCTCGGGGGACCATATGGGACGCTGGGGATCAAACCCGGGCATGCACAGGCCCACCGGGTGCAAGGCAAACGCCCTACCCGCTGGGCTATTGCTCCGGCCCCAACAATATTGAGTCTTGGTTATTTAACTCGTCACGCATGGCCTGAATTTTGAGAGAACTGTGATTCTCCAGCAGGAGTGTGCACCTTGGACTATGGCCCCCAAACTGAAAAAACCATCAAACAGAAAAAAAAACAAGAGACTACATAGTTGTGTGTGTTCCTGCAGAGAGGACTGTTGATTGATATATCAATTTATTCTCTTCTCAAATTGCTAACTTCTGAATTTTTTTATAGCAACTCTTAATTCTAGTACATTAGTCTTCATGCTGCAAGCACATGAGCATATATATGATATATGATAAAAACAATAAATGTAATGAAAAGAAAACTCATTTCAGAAATTTCTTAAACAAAATAATAAACAAGAATGCCAAATAAACACTTTATAAAACAATTACCAGAATAATAATGGCATGTTTGTAAAAATAAATGGCATTTTTTCTCTAGTGAAAAAAAAAATTCAGCTTTGTTTCTTAACATGTTCTTATATTTCAGAAAAAAAGGTTTATCATAATAAGCCTAGCTTTGAAAGTATTAACGAGCCCACATTAATAAATTCCAAACACCCATTATAACAATATTGAAATTTTGATGATTATTGTTAAAAATATTTTGTTTTGATAATTGCGCTGAGCTGCGGTCTGTAATATAATGCATTAAAATTATCAATTTATTTGGTAATGTTCTTAAAATGATAAAATGTGATTGTATGCTGCCTTCTAATTTAAGAAAATATGTGATAAAGATCTTTTATTACCTTTGAAGTATTTCTTCAAGCTATTTTCCCGTAATTCCTTAAAATTTCTTATGACATTATTTGCAAATCAGAATCCATGAACAAATCACCAGGACAAAAATGCCTAACTCCTATTTTACCATCACCTTCTCTAATACTGGTGATAGACATTGATGCACTCTGAATTTTAGTTGATCAACTGTAGAAATCTGTCTCTAAAATATGCTATTATGCCAACTAAACCCTGATCCACTTTGTGGTCTTTCACACTGAAATATATTAAGGATAGAAAAGTTTATTGAAAAGTCTGGAAGAAACTTTCCGACTGGGGAAGAACTTAGTATAGGACTAAGCTCGAATTTAACATTTTTTAAAAAAGAAAATCCCATCAGAAGACCAATGAGGACTTATTGTGTGTGAAACCATTATGTAATAATAACTTTGTGGGCACTTCCTAAATGCATAAAAAGAAGAAATAATAATTTAGTGAACCATGCACAGACATGACTAATAATTTCAATAGCATCAGGATGAAATGAAATACATTTATTAAAAAGATGTCTTGGGAAAGAGTGAGGGCTTTCCTTTATAAACTAAATAGGTTTGATTTTCAAAGCAAAGCCTTTTCATGTGTGAATTAGCCTCATTATTGAAATCCATTGTGCTTTTAGCACTAGTTTCTATGCAGTGGTCTACTTTCAAATAGATAAAGGGAGAAAGGTCACTTGATCACTTGATCTCTTGACATCCCATTATTCATCAATTTGCTCCAGCAGGTGCCCTTAATATTTCCATTTGTCCCTGTCATGTGCCACTGTAGCCCAATGGTGTCTGCTTGCTCCAGGAATACAAAGAGCCTCAAACCATTCATTCAGGGTCTTGACAAAGAAGTCTGACCATCTTGTAGGTGGGCGGCCACGTGATCTTTTGACGTCCCGTGGGATCCAGTCGGTAACGGCTCTAGTCCAGCGGTCATCTCCAAATCGCATTACATGTCCAGCCCATCTGATTTTTGATGCCTCGGCAAAAGAGACGGTGTCCCTGACTCTGGATCATCAACAGAGGTCGGAACTCTGGATTCCTTATCTCCCTTGAGTGAGACATGATATTCCAAGCATAGTTCTTTCAATTCCTCTTTGGGAGACTGAATAGCTTTTCTCATCCTGCTTTTGTAGGGCCCAGGACTCCCAGGCATATGTTAATGCAGGGAGAATGGTGGAGTCAAAGAAATGTGTCCCGAGCCTTTTTTGCTATTTCTTTAATGCTCTTGAAGGCGTTCCATGCCGTGCTCTCTTCCTCCTGTGAAGCTCAGGTTTTAGGTCGTTCATCATGATGAGTTCTAGACCTAGGTACACATAACTGCTGCATTCAGAGATGTTTGTTCCATTGAGAGTGAATGGGGCCTCAGGACCTAGTTCATTTTTCATGAACATAGTTTTGTTGAGATTCAGCTGTAGACCTATCTTCCCACATTCATGGTTGAAGTCAGCCAGCATGTGCCGCTTGGCTAATGTTTGCTGTTGTTAGAACGAGTTCATCAGCGAAGCGGAGGTGGTGTAGTTGCTGACCATCTATCTCACATTTCATTAGTCCATATAAAAATATTGACAATCACACAATCACAAACTTCCCGCTTCATCATCTATTTGCTAGAGCAGGCACCAGCAATATCTCCATATGTCCTGTCTCATGCTAGTAGAACCCAAAGGCATCTGCTTGCTCCAGGAACATAAAGAGCCTCAACCAATTATATTAGGTCATGGGAATGACCTAATATAAATGTTACTGGTATTTGGCATATCAAATACGACACGAGCAGCTTGCCAGGCTTACCGTGCTGGTGGCATACTCTTGTAGTCACCTCTAAATAAAGCATTTATTGATGAACCGCGCGGCTGCTAGCGGCCCTACAAGCCGGGCTGTGACAGTCTGGTCTGCTCGGGTGGAGTGTGTTAAATAAAACACCTTAACAAAAACTATAGTGAATAGTACAGTAATTAGTGTGCTAGCCTTGCAGAGTTGACTTGGATTGAATCCCGGCATCCCTTGTGGTCTCCTGAGTTCAGAGTCAAGAGTTAAGTCCTTTTATTTTTTTTTTTTTTTGGTGGAGGGGGGGGCTTTATAGGTCCTACCGGTGATACTCAGGGGTTACTCCTGATTCTGTACTCAGGAATTACTCCTGGCAGTGCTCGGACTTTACGGGATGGCAGGGATTGAACAGGAGTCGACTGCGCACAAGGCAAATGCCCTCCCTGCTGTACTGTTGCTCCAGTCCCAAGGCCTAAGCACTGCTGGGTGAGACCCAAAACCCCAAACTAAAACAAAAGGCAAAAACAAAAACCCCCACAAAACTCTTGGAGAACCAATAAAGTATGTAGAAATAATGAATCCGAATATGAAGTATAATGATAGCAATCTCTGTCTTCTTGTAAACTGTCCCTTTGCACCGACAAGCTAGTCCCTGACCTCACTTTGTTCTTGCTGCGATGGTGGCCCAGAGTCGCACACTGTGGTCCTGGGACCTGAACTTGCGTCCTCACAGGTGTCATAAGGCAGAGCCCTGTCACATAGCCATGCCCTCAAATTGCAGCTGACTGGGGTTTCCTTTTGTAGCCACACTGGGTGGTGATCAGGAACCATGCAGTGCCGGGACTGTGGGGAGCCCCCACACAAAGGATGGGCTCTAACCCTTTGAGTTATTTCTATTTTTCTCCCCCCTGCCCCCCAGCAATGCTATGGGGACCATATGGGATGCCGGGGATCAAACCAGGGTCCAACCTGCTGTGCTATGGCTCCAGCCCCTTTGTAATTTTTTTAAACGTATCTGAAATAGGAAGACAGTAAAGGGTTAAATGAGCTATGTGCATGCCTTGCAGCATAATGGCTAACCCAGGTTCAATCCTTGCTACCACATATGGTTCCCTTAGCACTGCTAGCTGGGTACAGAATCTAGCCACCATTCTCCACTCCAGTACAAGGCCATGTTAAAAAAAATATTGACACTAAATACATTATCATTTTTATATCTTATTAGTAATATTATCTATCTGTTCCCTAGGACATGTAAGTTTTAATATCATAGTTATTCATATTATGCATGTCTAGAAAAGGCAGAACATTTTTATTCAGAACAATAATGACATCAGATTTCTTGGCACCAATTATTTCCCTTTATGTGACAACGGACTAAGACCTTGATGGACAAACCTGCATGTGCAAAGGTGTTTTGTTTTGTTTTCCATGCAGGAAAAGAGCTTTAAAATTGGAACTCTTTAGCTTACATAGGAGCAAGACATTCATTCTGTCTCCTCTGGTAAGATCAAGAAAAACCCTATTCCCTCATGTTGGCATATTCTTCTGAAAAGAAAGATGAAGCTCTCTGAGTTCTTATTTGTTGAAATCTAAATAAATGCCTTGAGAGCGGAGATAAGCCTTCCCATTTATAATCCAGGCTTTGACGTTTATATACAACAAATGAAAATTGTTCAGCTTCTGTAGATCTTCTGAGCTTACTCTAGCTGACGGATTGCCTCAAGCATTGCCCAATATTTCCCCTTGCCTCTGAGTATTCTCCAAATCCTTACCTAAGGAACATTTTCCCTCTGAGGCTCCTGTTGCTTGGTTCCACTGAACTTGCTGCTTGTAGCCAGTGTGGTTGATTTCAATTTTATCATAAGTTGTTTAACCTTTGCAAAAATTTTATTATACCATCGTGAGATATACAGTTACAAAACTGTCCATAATTAGGTCTCCGTTACAGGGGTTCCAGGACCCATCCCTCCACCAGTGCACATTTCCCACCACCAATGCCCCCTAATTCTGTCCCCTCCACCCCCAGGTTACTGTATTGCTCTTTCTGCTGCCTCAGTCTCTGGAACATGACCAAGCTACAATTCAGTAGACTGAAACCTACTGGATTTTTGAGTTCATTTAGCCATTTTCACTTTTTTTTAGAGCCTGTTCCAGCATTGCTCAGTGAGCTGTCTTTGGGCTCAGGTTTTTTGCCTCTCTGCAGCCACTGAATTTGTTAGTCCTTAATTAATATATCAAAGGCTAAACAAGTTCAAAGGGAAGGATTTGTGAAGAGGAAGAGCTGGTGGAAAAGGTGGGGAGCAGCTGCGAAAGTGGGTGGCAATGGAAGTGGGGACCTGGTTTCCTTTGGAGGAGACATTTCAGAGGAAATGATCAGTGTTTTTCTTTGAAATATTATTATTATTTGCTTTTTGGGTCACATCCGGCGATGCTCAGGCGTTACTCCTGGCTCTGTACTAAGGAATTACTCCTGGCGGTGCTCGGGGGGACCATATGGGATTCCAGATATCGAACCTGGGCCTGCATGGGCCAGCCACGTGCAAGGCAAACGCCATACCCGCTGGGCTATCACTCTGGCCCCATCTTTGAAATGTTAAAAGTGGCCCCTCTTGGTGGACTAACCCAGCAAAGGGAAGACACAATGATGTACAATCAGAGGAAAAGAATGAAACAGAATTTATTTAGTACTGGAGCATTTCAATAAGTTGTCTGCAAAGGCTGATACAGTTACACGGGGTAAGTGCCAGGGCTGGGGAATAGTCTGAACTAGGAATTTTCTGGAAGGGGAATGGACAGAGTTACACATGACAAGGTACAGAGATACATGATAGAGCGCAGAGACATATCGTGGTGATCTAGAATATCACTATCACTATCACTATCTTCCCATTGATCATCTATTTGCTAGAGCAGGCACCAGTAATATCTCCATATGTCCTGTCTCATGCTAGTAGACCCCAAAGGCATCCGCTTACTCCAGGAACATAAAAGCCTCAAACCATTATATTAGGTCATGGGAATGACCTAATATAAATGTTACTGGTATTTGGCATATCAAATACAACACAAGCAGCTTGCCAGGCTTGCCGTGCGGGTGGCATACTCTTGTAGTCACCTCTAAATAAAGCAATTATTGATAAACTGCATGGCCGCTAGTGGCAGCGCCAGCCAGGCTGTGATAGTCTGGTCTGCTGGGTGGAATTGTGAAGAGAAAGAAGTCCGGATGTGGAAAATGGCGGCCCCGTGGAGTCGGGGGTCGTTTGGCTTGTTGTGAGGCTCTGCTGGGGTGGCAGGCCAGGGCTAGAACCCGCCATGCCTCCTGGGCACCTTATGAGCGGCTGGGCACAGGGAGAGCAAGTAGCAGCTCTGCCCCATGTCTGACAGTCTCTGGTTCAGCATACCGGGCCGGATTGAAAAAAAACTGCTGCAGTGTGGGTGTGGATGATCTGGGCTGTGATAGTCTGGTCTGCTGGGTGGAATTGTGAGGAAAAAGAAGTCCGGATGTGGAAAACGGCGGCCTCCATAGAGTTGGGGTCGTCTGGCTTGTTGTGAGGCTCTGCTGGGTGGCAGGCCAGGGCTAGACCGCCATGCCTCCCGGGCACCCAGAGCGGCTGGGCACAGGGAAAGAGCAGCTCTGCCCCATGTCTGACAGTCTCTGGTTCAGCATACCTGGGCCGGATTGAAAAAAAAAAAAACTGCTGCAGTGTGGGTGTGGATGATCTGGGCTGTGATAGTCTGGTCTGCTGGGTGGAATTGTGACAAGAAATAAGTCCGGATGTGGCGGCCTCCATAGAGTCGGGGTTGGGGGTCGTCTGGCTTGTTGTGAGGCTCTGCTGGGGTGGCAGGCCAGGGCTAGAACCCGCCATGCCTCCTAGGTACCTCATGAGCGGCTGGGCACAGGGAGAGCAAGTAGCAGCTCTGCCCCATGTCTGATAGTCTCTGGTTCAGCATACCTGGAACGGCTAGAACCTGTTTGAAAAAAAAAACTGCTGCAGTGTGGGTGTGGATGATTTGGCCCAGGTATGCTGAACCAGAGACTCTCAGACATGGGGCAGAGCTGCTACTTGCTCTCCCTGTGCCCAGCCACTCATGAGGTGCCTGGGAGGCATGGTGGGTTCTAGCCCTGGCCTGCCACCCCAGCAGAGCCTCACAACAAGCCAGACGACCCCCCCCCTTCCTCGACTCAATGTAGGCCACCGTTTTCCAGATCCGGACTTCTTTCTCTTCACAACTCCACCCAGCAGACCAGCCTATCACAGCCTGGATCAGCCACACCCACCCTGATCTAGAACATAGATATGATAAAAGCAGCACCAGGAATCAGGCTTCCCTCGATAGTGAAAAGGAGCAAAAAAGTAGTGGAAAGAACCGGAACTTGCCTTCACAGGAACTAGGTCTTTCCTCATTAAAATGGGATATAAATTTTGTATAACAATCAGGTTTTCCTTCACACTGGTGCCTTAGAGATTTCCACAGCCCTATTCTCTTTCCCCTTTAACAGGTAGAAAAGAAAAAGAAAACCCCCTTGAAGGAAGAAAACCCCAGGACTGTAAAAAGAACCATTCCTGACTCTCCTGCTGCTCAGTCGACAAGTCTCTCCTCCACATCCTCGGTGTTATCATCTAACAGTGGCTTTATCTTGCTGTGCCGGCAACATCAAGGTTTGTCTGATAGGGTGATTGAGCTTCAGAAAGAAACACTGCTAATTAGGGTTGCTGTGGTAGCAACTAGTGTCAGGTGAGAAAAAATGAAATTGCAAACTCATGAGATTTTTTTTTATAGTTTTTGAAATTTTCTTTGTTTTTTTTTTTTGGGGGGCTATAACCAACTCTCTTCAGGGTGATAACTACTAGTCCCGTGTTCAGGGTTCACTCCTGGTGGGGCACCAGGAACCTTCAGGCTGACAGGGATCAAACATAGCTTGGCCGCATGCAAGATAGCCCTAAATTAATGAGAATAAAACTGGAATTGTATTTCCTATAGGTCATGCTGTGTTTTGGCACCAGATAATAATAGTTCACTGACCTCAGCTGGCAAAGAGAGACAGAGATAGAGACAAGTAAAAGTGAAGGAAATAGTTTATTAGGGTGCACTCCCAGGTCTCTGGTGAGGCTGGGTGGACTCGGGGGACTAAATGGGACTTTTAAGTTGTGGGGAAAGGGAAGCAAGACTAGCGGGACTGGTGCACTTGGTCTGGCTTCTGTTATCTGTAAGCAAGTTGATGGAGGAAGTACGGGATGCAACCTGGGAGCTTCCTAGCACCAGATGGGCCGTGAGTCCCTGTACTCTGTGCTGAGGCAAGGTGGTCTCTGGTTCCAGAATGTTGATGTCTCATCACCCCGTCTCCATCTGGTCTGGGTTGCCATTTCATCCAAGCAAACCTCACAGTTTCTTTGAAGTAGAGTAGGGTATAGTGAAGATAAATTCATGGAAATAGGAAAATCAATTACTAAATTCTAGGAATATAGCCAAGGCACTAAGGAGTATAACAAAACCTTTGAAAGGCAAAAGATAGCCTGGAGGCTTTACTTAGAATCAGGAAAAGTGCTCTAAAAAATGGACTTCTGTCCTGCAAGGATTGCTTGGCATAACTGAAGGTTAATTTGTCTTTCTTTGACAAATACGCCAATCAGAGGAAAGCTGGTTAGCAACAGAAGCTTAGGGAGAGGCGGACAAGTGGGATGAATATTGAGCACATCCATTTCATTATGAATCAGAGGTCTCCAGCCTGACCCAAGTTTTATGTCACTATGACAAATAAAGTACTATAGGAGGAAAGGCCTTTTCGTTCCACTCTGAAACTCTAAGACTGAGCTTGAGATTTAAAATTAAGATTCTGGTGAAAGATGAGTTAACAAAACAAAAGTCTACATTGTAGAGGAGGTTTGGCTCTCTACAATTGTCAGGAGTGTTAACTTCCACTTTGAAGTGAAAAGGGCTTTATTTATTATGCAAGCCATATGCAATCACATATAATTTATGATTTTATTTGTGTGTGGAGGGGTGGGGCTTTCACATTGCAGTGATACAGGTGCACACAATAATACGTGCAATAATGCTCCTCTATCTCAGAGCTCCCCATCTTTCAATAGTAGGGGTCACTACGTTACTCTGAAACTGCTTAGCTCCTTAATGTGGGTCCTTGAGATCCAAAAAGGAAAGTTAACACAGAATTCCTGATGTTCATGGTATTCTAATCTCTGTATTGTATTAGACAGTTTTGCTGGGTAGTTCCTGTTACTCCATGATGTCCATGGGGTCTTTCTCTTTCATTTGTATGTGACATTACTCATCCTGTCCACTCATTGTCACTGTGCTGCTCGGAAGTGCCCTCTCCTCTGTCCTTTGTTTTCCTCCTGGTCTGAGGTCTGCTACTCTGTAGTCTGTCACTGAGGCTCCCCATTCTTTGTTTCAAACCCCACTATTTCCTGTCTCTCTGGCTCTCTGCTCTCAGACAACATGAGCGAGAACTGTTGCTTTGCTGCCCTCTGCCCAGGTACAAGTGAAGGGTCAGAGTGGAAGTCACCTGTTCCGTATTTCTCCTTTTAAATGTCCCTATTCCCATCCCATAGCTGTTTCCATACACTATCTCTCTATCCATCATCTTGGCTAAACTTTTAAATGACTAAATCAGCTTGACCTGTTACCATCACACCTTCTGTTCTTCTCTCTCCACCATAACAATCACAATGTCATCTCAACTGGCAGTATAAGTTGGGGAGAAAGACATAAATCACTTCAGGTGAAAACCCAGAAGACAAGCTAGCTGAGAAACAATCATCGGGAGAGTGGCTTGACAGCGTTTTGCTTGCAGTGAGGAAGGGGCTTCTTATGAATAAGGATCTCCAGTGGGACTCGGTGACAATGATTTCTGGATAATGTGTATGAAGCTCAGATGGCATTCCAATCACTTAACTTCCCCTTGTTCATCGATTTGTTCAAGCGAGTGCCAGTAACATCTCCATTCATCCCTGTCGCGTGCAAGTGTGGCCCACTGTCATCCACTCAATCCAGGAACATGAAGAGCCTCAAATCATTCATTCAGGATTTTGATGAAGAAGTCTGACCATCTTGTAGGTGGGCAGCCACATGTTCTTTTGATGTCCCGTGGAATCCAGTAGGTAACAGCTCTAGTCCAGCAGTTGTTCCTAAATCTCATTATGTGTCCGGTCCATCTGATTTTCATCATATTTGCAAACAGACATCCTTGATTCTTGATTGTCCATGGAGGTCGAACTCCGGATTCCTTCTCTCACTTGAGTGAAGCATAATGCTCCAAGCAAGACTCTTTCAATTCCTCTTTGGGATACCGAATAACTTTCTCATCCTGTTTTCGAAGGGCCCAGGTCTCTGAGGCACATGTTAGTGCAGAAAAGAATGGCGGAGTCGAAAAGTTGTGCCTGGAGCCAGAGGTTCTTCATCTTCTTTTACCACTTTGTCGCTCTTGAAGGCGTTTCACACTGCTCTCTTCCTCCTATGTAGTTCAGGTGCTAGGTCGTTTGTCATGTTGACTTCTTGACCTAGGTACACATAACTGCTGCATTCGGAGTTGTTCATTCCATTGAAAGCATATGGAACAAACATTAGGAACTAGTCTGTTTCTCAAGAATATTGTCTTCTTGAAATTCAGCTGCAGTCCTACCTTTGACACTCATGGTCGAAATTGGCCGGTATTCGTGTCACTTGGCTGATATTTGGTGTTATTATAATGATGTCATTAGTGAAGAAGAGGTGGTGTAGTTGCCAAGTGTCTATCTTCACTCCCATTCTTTCCTATTCCAGTTATTGCATAATGTTTTCAATGACGGCACTGAAGAGTTTCAGTAAATGGTATCTCCCTGTCGAACACTTCTCGTTATGTTGATGATCAATTCCTTGTAGAATGGTGAGATCCTGGTAGTGAATCCAGCTCCTGGAGGATCTTGATGTACTGATTTTGAATGCCCTGTTTGGCTAGGGCTTCGATGAATGCTTTAGTCTCAGCAGAATCAAAGGTTTTCTTTAAATCAATAAATGTTAGACAGAGCGGCATCTTGAACTCTCCAAAACCTCTATGAGCTTGGTCACCATGTGGATATGGTTGATCGTCCTGAACCCTTTTTTGGAACCTGGCTTGCTCTCATGGTTGTTCTTCATCTAGTATTCTGCCGATTCTATTCAGGACGACTTGTGTGAATAACTTGTAGATGACAGACAACAGGCAGATGGGGCAATAGTTGCAGATGTCATGGATGTCACCCTTCTTGAACAACAGAACAGTCCTGCTGGTTTTCCATTGGGATGGAACCTTGCATTCAAATAGGTAGCGTGTGAAGAGCTGAGCCAGTGTATTGACAAGTACTAGTGGCAGATTCTTCAGTTCTTCAAGTCTAACCTTGTTATCCCAACCTCACCACGGTCAATGCCCCAGTTTATGTATTATCAGGACCACCTAACTCCTCTTTTTAATTCAGGTCAGGCTTCTCCGAGGCTTTGCCCATTATCATTCACATTTCTGTTTACTGGCATCTTCATACATTATTGGTTGCTTTTGACTGAAAATGTAAGTCACCTTGTCTACTGCCTCCCTTCACAATATAGAGTGCCACTGTTTGAATGTTTCAACTTTCCATCAGCTGAATCAGTGCAATGTAACACCTTGATTTGTCGGATATTTACAATACCCATATAAAAACTATACAAATGGATTTTGTTATTGTCTACAGGCACAGTGAGGTTTTATGTATAAGAAATGAAGACCCAAAGAAGGGGGATCTCTTGAGAACTTTTATGCCATTTTCACAAGGAAAAGTAGCTTGTGGAGCTGTGAGAAGAAAAAGAGATAAACAGATTCGTGCAAGAGACTAAGATCATGAGAGAGTAAGAGCTGAAAGGGGGAGACTAATAGAAGATGAGTTATTCTGATATGTTTGCATAGATTTATCTCAGCAACAAGTCTCCATCTCCAGTGATAAGAGTCCCTTTCTTATGGGACAGGAAAGGCACTTTTCTCGTGGGAAACTTTTCTCAAGGTTCAGATGGCAGAGAGTTCTCATAAAAACAATGATTTATATTTGTCTTTTCTGGGTTTCAATTCAGAATACTGAGTGTAAAGTCAGTGTCCATATCAAGAGTGCCAACTGCCCCCTTTACATGGACATGTTTCACGTGACAACTCAAGCTAATTGCATCTAATTTCTGTGGGCAGTGATCACTTTATCAACATTATGACGTAATGCAATTAGTAGTAAAGTTTGGCGGGAGAAGCACTGATGACTCCAGATGGAAGAATTTAGGAGACCAGCTACGTATCAGACTGCTGGACATGTCAGAAACCAGGACATTCCTTGACACAGACACATTGGCAAGGGGGTGGAGGGGGTGATAGGGACCTTAGCTACAATCCTTGGCCTGATCCAGACCTTGCTGGAGATAGTTGCAGGACCACAGGTGGAGTCTAGAGTCATCTCAAGTCTGTTTTCACTTCATGACCAAATTTCAATATTTCAAAACTGGGTTTTTAGGGACACCTGTTTATTTTGGGTTAGGCGGGGGCCACTCACACAGTTCTTGCCTTGAGCCTGTTTTCTCTCTGTCACTTTCTCCATAATGCCCAGCTTTGCAGTTGCAGGGTGCCCCTCTCTTCAACGGCTTTCACCTTCTCATTATCTGAGTGCTGTTCTCTTGCCACGGTGCTCATCTTTCATCAGTGGAGACCATGACAATGTCATGGACAGTGCAATTGGGATCACTACAGTATCAACGCAAAAAACAGCAGGGTCACTCTACTCTGGGCCTTGAAGAATTTTAGTTTGTGCTCGACTACTGCGATTAATATCATTTGTGGATACCTAGTGAGAAGGACTGGTCCCACCGTCTTTCCTGTATTTCATTTGTCCTTTGAATTTCCATAAGTAGAGGCTGCATTTTTGCAAATAAAGAAGAAACTGAAGCTTAGAAGGCATGATATGCCAAATTTACCTAGATGGCAAGTGGCAAAGGTCGAGTTTGAGTCAGACCTATAAATGCTGCACTTAGACCTTATGTGAAACAGGCTTTCATAAGCAATGAGAAACATCAAGAATAAACAGCCTGGACTAACAGCAGATTCTTTTTCCAGGTGCTCAGCTTTGTGATATGTAATTGCTGATCTTTGATCTAGCATGAGAACAGCCAAATTGCTACATATTATAGATAGATAAAAGTAAATAGAATACATAAAAATCCCCCTAGCATATACAAGGGTTCTACAATTTCATATCTTAATCCTGTCTAATTTATGCAGCAAAAGATATTTTCTTAAAATTACTTTTTATGACTACTACCTACATTTTTATTTTCTAGGATAATGAGGTAACATAAGCCTTTCTCCTGAGTACACTTGATTAGAACAAGGAGAAAATGATAATGAACTCTTAATGCCTCTGAACAGCATTTACTTAGCGTTTTCATTAGCATTGGATTCCCTGTTCCTCTAATGACCCTCTGCTAGGACTGGCTAGTTATTTGTCATTTTTATTTATATTATGAACTGGAAATTTTACATTGTCAAGAGTGGAGGGAAGTGAACTGTAGTGAAGGGATTGGAGTTTGGGACCATTGCATGCCTGAAACCCTCTCACTTTGTAATTTCACTTTGAATCACTTTGTAATTTCTTGGGTGACTAAAACAAACAAACAAACAAACAAACAAAAATACAAACAACAATGATATTGTCAGAGAGAGTTCTTAGATCCTTTCAAAAATACAGGATGTGGATTTGGCACAAAACAGTTGGAAAAAATCTTCTGCATTCTCACAGGTACATTATCTTCCTCCTTTGTGACTGACATGCATCCAGACAGACTATCCTCCAAGCTCCTGTTGTGCCACGCTCTGTTCCTGCAGCCTGACTGCTTACTGCAATTTGGGATTTGACCTTTCTCTAAATTCTTCCTTGTTCAAATGACTGCTGATAATTTCGTTTTTCTGGGCTCCTGGCTTAAGCCTTCAGCTTCTCTGATTTTATTTTTTTTTTTGTGACAATTCTCTGGAACTTTGCCATTTCCTCTTCTTTTCTCTCCAGCAGTTGGGCAAATTGTGCTTGTCTTATTAATAGAAGCAGAATCGAAGATTCAGGTTAATTGAATTAGTGCCACACTACATGGGGGTGGCGGCGAGCAATATTGGGATTTTTACTTTTGTCTTTCTAATATCAAACTGTATGTTCTTTCTTATTAGCTAAGCAGCAAATTCGAGTTAGGGATAGAATCTTGAACACCATTGTCTGAACAATGCTTTTTATCAATTCTTAGAGTACTTCTCAAGTCTAAGGAAACTTACCTGTAGCTTTTTAATAGGAAAGGCAGAGAAAAGTTGGGTTTAGTAGATTATAAAAGAAAAAAACTCTAAATCTGGTTGTTAGCGGCATAAGATCACTTGTACCACTTGTCTTCCTGTGTTCATTGATTTGTTTGAGTGGGCACCAGTAACATCTCATTACATCCTATCTTGTGCTACTGTAGCCCAAGGGCATCTGCTCACTCCAGGTACATGAAGAGCCTCAAACCCTTCATTCAGGTTATGGGAATGATGTCTATAATTGTTACTGGGTTTTGGCGGGTTTCTATCCATAAAATAAGCTAGGAGAAAGAAAAAATGACTTTTTGGCCATTTTGGCTCTTCTTTGCCCTCTGCCTCCTCTATCCTTCTCTCCGTTCTCTTCCCTCTTGGGCCTTAGTATGGGGTAGCAGCCATCTTGGCCTGGGATTCTAAACCTACACGTGGCCAGGGCCCAACTAGGAACCTAAAGTCTGGTTTTTTTTTTCTAGTTCTGGTTTTTATACCAGAACAAGTGTGAGTAAAGTCTTTTGAAACTTTGCAGGATTCTCATGTCTTTCTCTGTCTGCAGGCACCTATCCTCTGGGGCAGAACAGGATCCCTGACCCTGCTCCCAGATTTTATGGGGGAACCCAGCGCTCTCTGACATATTTGCACGAAATAGTTAAAGGGTAACAATGCATTTTTTCTGGGATGGGAGCATGACAGTCCTCAACATCCTTGCTGAACAAGAAAACATAAAGGTGGGACCACACCCAGCAGTGCTCTGGAGTTGCTACTGACTACGCAGGTGGAGCTGAAGAGATCAAACCGGGCCTGATCACTTCCTGGGCAAGTGCTTTAACCTTGTACCTTCTACCTAAAGTAAATGAATTTTAAATTTTGATAGCCTTATCTGAAACAGGATGCCTAAAATGCCCAGAATGCATTACTTTAAATTATAAGTTAATAAAAGCAGAGGTAACAGTTCTTCATATGATATTTTGGGTGGACAGTTAATTGGCCTTTACAGTTCTTGTTGCCAACCTGTCTTTATATGTGGTCTCAGCAAAGGGTCAGAGGTGGATGGGCTTGAGCCAGAGGGCTTCCTCAGGAAGGGTTTTCTGTCTAAGGTTGGCAAAAAGACCCCCAATCACCTCTCTTACACTCAACTTGACTCTATTGGTTCCAAGAAGCATTTGCATTCTCATTAGTTTTTCCTCATCAATTTGCCGCATAAAGAACTGGTGACATTATCAAGGTCCCAAAACTAATTAAGAACTAGTGACCAGAACAATAATGCAGCAAGCAGAACACTTTCTTGCATGCTATCAACCCAGGTTTGATACCCAGCATTCAATATGGTGCCCACCCCACCCCTACACAGCCAGGAGTGACTCCTGAAAACAGACCAGAAATAAGCATTGAGCAAAATTCAGTGTGGCTCCAAAATTAAAACCAACGACTCAAAACTTGAACTGTCAAAAATGGTCAAAATGTTCCCTTACTAGTCAGTCCCCAGAAGTCTATATGAGGAAGATAACATGTGATCTGAACCTTATATCTAAAAGCACCAGTCCATGAGAAATGTATTAATCTCTGTGACTCTGACCAGTCAGCAACCTGCCCATTCTGAACACATTCTTCCAAGGTCTTTTCCTATATAAAATTACTGTGACCATGCCGGCAAGATAGTTGGTCTCTAGAGTGCGAATGGACCATCTTCCAAGCCGTTGACTTGTTGCTATGTCAACTTACCATCTTATTTATTGATGTGATTTCTGAGTGATAATAGAACCAGATATATGAAGTTCAAAGAATATCATAGGCTAATTTTAAAGTCTTTTTCTGACACAGCTGAAAATATAACATATAAGTATAGGTATCCTTGCTACTAAAGGAATATGGAATTATAGTCAAACAAAGCTGTTAGGGTATTACGTATGTTAATTTCCCTGACACTAGTTATTTATTAACATTCAATTTTTTTTTTTTGGAATTCATGGACATCTCAAACTTTAGTATACTGATATACCAAGTAGCACATCACTTTTAATAGATGTAAGTATAAGACATCCAATAACAAAATACATAGTCACAATGCCTATCCTGTAACAATATATCACTAATTTTTTTTGCCTGAGCATTGCTTTATTTATTTTTTTAATTAAACATTTTATTATACCACTGTGAGATATACAATTACAACGTTGTTCATGTTTGGAGGTTTCAGTCACAGTGTTCCAGCACCCGCCCTCCACTAGTGCCCATTTCTCACCACCAATGTCCCCAATTCCCTCCTCCCTCCCATAGCCTGCCTAAATGGCAGGTTCTTTATCTCTTATCTTTCTCCCTCTCTCTCCCTTCCTTCTCTTACACATTGTGGGTTGCACTATATATATACTTGGAAGCCATCATGTGCATTTTTTTTTTGCCTGTATTTAATGCTCAGTTCTATGTTGGTATCAGCCCTTTCGACATTTATTCACACATGTTCCCTTCTCTGTCTTACCTAATAACATTCAATTTTTTAAAGTGTTGTATCACTTTTGGGATCATATATTAATAAAAAGTAGACAACTCCAAATATTTTTTTCCATTTAATAGAAGTTTAACCCTGATTTGGGAACTTTGATTCCTTTTCTGATTGGCTTTACTTTCAACTAATATTGTGCAAATTAATTTTGTGTTTGGGAAAATTGTATGTTAAAAGAGTCAGTAAATACATTATTCTAATCACCAAACAGATTTCAAATGACGGCAGAACTTTAATAAAACAACTCCCTTGAGAGCAATGATACTAAATTTTGTGACAAGTACAACTTTCATAAATCATATATAGCAAAATTTATGAAGAATAAAGACACCATCAAGCACTGCTCTTTCTATTTGCTTCACCCAAAAAGGAGGCAAACAAGACTGCTTTTTTATGGGACAAATTATAATGTTTATTTTTTTAATTCCTTTTTTTTTTAGGAAATAACTTAATTTTGGGGGTTGGTGACATTCAGGAGCTTCTTCTGGCTTGGTGTTTGATAGTCCTAGTGGCACTTGGGAGACCAAGCAGTGCTCAGGCTTTTACTCTTACAGGCTCCGGTACACTATTCAGTAATAGGAAAACCCCAGACTTTACGTTCCTGGCTGGGCCCTGGCCACGTGTAGATTTAGACACCTAGGCCAAGATGGCCATTACCACATGCTTAGGCCCAACAGGGCAGAGAACGGAAAGAAGAGAGGCAACAGAGAGCAGGCAGGGAAGGAGAGAGGAGAGAAGAGAGGAGACTATTGCTTTTTATATCTTTTCAGCCCTGACCAGCCCACATCAGTGAAAGCAGTTAGGGTGAATCCCCTCAGGTAACTTCTCCCAGGACCTCACCTAGTCCCATTGAAATGTTAATATTGCCCCAGCCAAGGCTGCAGGCCCTTGGTTTTTCAGCAGGCTCTCTGTAGATGGGAAGGTCATGTATCTGTACCAATGGTTATTCTATAAAGAGGTATATATTTCTCCAAGCCTTCACAAGATTCTTGTCTTTACTTCAAGTTTTATATATTAGCCTTTAGACCTATTAGAGAGTCATGCTTGTTTGCTTCCAGGTAAACAGCATTTCTCTCTGGTCTAATTATAACTAGATTATACTAAAAGATCCAACATGGCCACGTAAATATGTTAAGATTTATCTAGTCCCATGATGATTGTGGTAGCATGAGAGAAAATATTTATACCAGCTAACATAGAATACATGGTAAGATATACTGCCACACTGAGTCACAGATTCAAACTGATTCTGCCCTATCTACAAAGTGGCCTGCAGGAGGTAACTCCAGGCAAGATGCAGAGGTTCTGGGCAGCAGTGTACTTCAACACTTTACCTCTGACACTGATTCAGAATTGTTGATTTGCCAATGTTTAAATTAAAACAATGTTCAGATTTTGATATTTAATGTTGTCTGTTACTTATTTTCATTAAATCTTACCAATTTACCCTCACACTGAACAGCTGAGAATCACCTGGAGTGGCCTCCAGGGTGTCCTGAGAAGCACTTGAGTTACTCCGTCCCCAAATCTCAGGAGACTTTTAGGCCCAGGGATGTAGCTCTCTGGTCAAGAACTTGTCTTGCATGTGTGAGGCTCTGGGTTGAATTTGATCCCCAGCACTGTAAGTAAACACCAACCTTTTACTATAGTTTTCAACTCTACAGTACCTTAAAGTGATGCATTTCTCTTTTTTCTTGGCTAGTAGAGACTTTTCTGGAAAGTTTAGAAAGTCAGAGACTTTACTGAAAAGTTTTCTTGAAGTCAAACAGCTGGGGCCACAGAAACCAGTAAAATCACCCAAAAGATGAATAAAATTATGTTTCTTCCTGTGAGTTATAGTTTTGAAACATCTCTTCTGGAGGAGAATCAACCCCACAAAACACTGAATTTTAGCAGTGATTAGGCATTTAGGATTTTGCAACAGCCATAAAAAGGAAACCCACATTTACATGAAATAGAGCAGATGTAGAGAGAGCCTGTCTCTGAGAAAATCTTTCCTGGAGGAATGTGTCTGATACAAGCTGTCTCCTCTTCACCCCTCTGCTGGCATGGGATTTATTGTGAGATATAGTTTAATTTTCTTACTGCTGGTCTAAGAAATATGTCACATTAGCATATCAAAATTGATAATTTTATTAACCAGATGGTACATGTATATGAATGTAAGCAAAATCCAAAAAAGGAGGAGGATCCTGAATGATTTTTGTTGGTCTCTTTTGGCTAAAATAAACATAAAAATGATTTTGGAGAATATCTCTTTATGATTTGAAGATTTTAGACAGTCCAGCTTTCCAATTTCCATGGTGTTATGGTAATTTTCCACTAGTCGTTTTGGATCTTAAATAAACACCAGGCTCATCTGCCCTTCATTTACCTTAGCAAGTCTCTTATATAGGAACTGAGATCACACCTTCCTTAGGCCAGTCTAGTAGTGATGGTAAAATCCATGAAATCCATAGTCAGAATTCAAATGTTTGACTTAATAGTTTGTTGGGACACATTTTAGTTTCCCGATTGCAAAAGGTCTTCCAATATAGCAGGGCAAATAGTCCCCGGTCTCTGTGACCTAAAATGTTTTATAAAGCTGAAAAATTATTAGAGGACCTTCGAGAAACCTAAGGCCACTTATCCTAATGTTTTAGTAAAGATGCTGCTCTCACGAGTTAAGGAATATCATGGCTTCTGGCAATGGTTTTCTTAGTAACCTTCACTTGTATTCGTAGCACTGGCTGAGTGAAATGGCTTCTCTCTCCCTAATATTCTAATTCATATGTTAATAACTTTGCTAAAGTTATTAGAAAACAAATTTGCTAGATTGTTAGATTAAGTATTCATCTCTAGGAAATGAAGAGATAAAACCTAAACATAATGTAAAAAAGTAATGAAAATCTAATAATAGCACCTCAAGAACTAGACTGAGAACAGTTTTTATTTCTAGTTCAGATCTGGGGTGTCTGAGTTTACGGAGAGAAAAAAAAGCTCAAACTTTAAAAAAAGTTTTAGTCTTTCGCATAGACTATCAATAAATCCATACTGGCCTCTGGTGGTCAAATTTGAAAATGTTTTTCTGCAGAAAGAGTAATTGCTTATTTAAAACACAAGGATAGCTAAGGATAAGACTAGCTGATCCCCGCTCTGAATATTCCATTTTAACCAACTCACAGGACAACATTCCCTCATTGTTTGAGCTAAATGACCACTTTTTGGAGATGTCACAGTAAGAAAATGTTGATTTCAGTCCAAGTGTGTTTTCTATGCTCCCATTGATATACTTGTAATTTAGGGAGTCATGTATGTTACAATTTATGCAGAAATAAATAACATTTCATGTATTTTGTAGACTAATTTTAAGAAATTTGTGTTGGGAATTATTTAATAATTTATGTTATATTGACTACTTAAAATTTTAGAAACATATTATAACGAATATGAGGACTTTGGGGCTAGAATGATAGGACAGAGGGTGGGGTGCTTGCCGTGAATACTGCTACCCAGGCTTTGATTCCTGGCACCACATATGGTCCCCCTAATCCCACCAAGAGTGATTCCTGAGTGTAGAGCCAGAAGTAAATCCTGAGTACTCATGCATGTGGTCCCACAAATAAAAACAACAAAAAAGATTATCAGGTTTAGGTCACACCCAGCATCTGGCATGGAGATGATCTGGTTTAATCCCTGACAACATATGTTACCCTGAGCACCACCAGGAGTGACTCCTGAGCACAGAGCCAGGAGTAAGCCCTGAGTACTGCCAAGTGTGGCCCAACTGTCCTCAACCCCAAAAGATGTTCATAGTGCGAATAATAAAAAAATTTAAAGAAAATGAGTTTGAAGTGGAAGCTGAAGATATTAGCATTGTTTGGGATATTTTACATGACAGATCACACAGGAGGAAAAACTTAAATTACATTTGAGCTGATATATAATTTAACATCTAAGATCATTTTGAAGAGATTTTCAGAAAACGAACTGAGTGTTTCTCTTTATGTTTTTAAATTTATTTTTATAACAGTTTAAATAATAGGGTTGCAATAGTGTTCAAGTTTCTGGTATTAATGTACAAGGTTACCCATGATTAGAGGTTTGTTTTTTTTGTTTTTGGGTCACACTTAGCTATCCTCAGAGGTTACTCCTGGTTCTGTACATAAGTAGACACATTTTGAGGAATGTGAAGTTGTGCTCATAAAAAAAAAAAACAGTACGGTAAGCCATTGTGACTTTGATTAAAAAAAAATAAAAGCCACCTTAGAAAGAGGGCAAACATGAAAGAAAAGAAAATAACACGGCTGAAAATCGAGAAACAGAGATTGAAGTGGGGTCGTCTGTCTGCCACCGTCACTCACAGTGTGTTGTCACAGTGTGTTGACTAACGCATGCTCTGATGGGAGAAAACGACGATACTGGGTAAAGAACCATGAAGAAAGAAACCTTGGGGGCTAACAGCTGAGTTTGTCAAGCTACACGATACCATCTATTTTATGTGTTTTTGTTTCTTTCATTTGCTTGGAGGCCGGTTAGAGAGAACCTGCCAGGCCATGCTCAGGACGTTAGCTCTACTAAGTCAGCTGGACTAATCACTCAATACTAGGGCCCAGGAGGTGCTACTGCTTGGGCGCCCGGTGCTGGGGACCTCCAGGCTGCCCTTGCAGTGCATGAAGTCTGAAGGACCAAATCCTGCAATGCTTAGGGCCTTCCAGGGATGCACTTGAGGATGCTTTGGGGACCATGCTTTGGGATGCTTTGGGCAAGATTGAGCTGGATTGTATGCATGCTAGGGCAGTGCTGTTTCCTTTCCTATTATTATTATTAAATGTTTTCTTGTGGTCCTCTTAGGCAATGCTAAGGGGACCCAGGGACACTCCCAGTGATACTGAGTCAAACAGGCTCTGGCAGTGGTTGGACAGCGCAATACCAGTCCAGGGTGTGGTGCTGTCTGAGCCTTGCAGTGTCCACAACCACTATGACCACTGTAGGTGTGTTAGGGTGTTGGAGGACAGGTTTAGCTATTCTGGGAGTTTTGTTGTTTTGCCCACTCCCAGCTTTATCTATTTAAGTCAAGGTTCATTCTAATGAGACCTCTCTTCTATGTAAACACTGCTAGAGGGTGTGGCAATTACAGAAGTCACCTTGATTGAATAACTTCTGGCTTATACATCTACTAAGACTTCTATGTTTTCTAGATTGGGCACAGCTCCTCTTTATACCCACTGCACCCAGTGTGGGACAGTTAGAACTTACCAGGAGACTACCACCCTGGCTACGCTGAGACTATAGGAAGACTATAGGAAGGATCATACTAGTTTGCTCTAAGCAGGCGAGTGTGACCCTTTCAGTACATGAGAACAAGATACTCAGAATCACCCTGGTGCAGATAATAATAAGAAGGACCTTGTGGGTACCATCTAGATTACATGAAGCTCACGAATTTAAGATGTATTACTTTATATCAGTCTCTCTCTCTCTCTCTCCAGTGTTTTACATAAGAGATAATCTTGGTAGAAAGGATTAGACCTTGGCATAACCTTTGTTTATACCTGCAATAGGGTGTGGCACTACACTCTGTTTAGAGTTCTTTGTTGACATGACCCTCCCGATTGGATTACTTTGGTGTATATAAGGGGCTGACTTGAGGCCCCTTCACGCTTCACCTTTTACCTTTTGGGCCCTTTTAGCTTTCAGCTTTTTGGCTCCTGTGGCTTTTGGCTCCTCAGCCTTGCGGCTTTTGGCTTTTGGCTTTTTGCTCTTTGGCCTTTTGCTCCTTCTTTTGGGTAGGACTCAGCTCGGGTGAGATCCTCTCTCTTTGGTGGGAGACTTAGGCTCTTTTGTATGGTCTAAGTTCGGACCAGAGCTAAAGTTTGTTCATTATATTGGAGTGCTGTGGAAGAGCTTTTGTACTATTAAAAGCCTTTTTTGGAACTGCACCGACTCGTGAGTTTTCATCTGTTCGCCAGGCGTCCTCGAAGGTAGAAGAGAACCTCTGTCCCGACACTGTCGGGGACCCCGGCGGCGTTCCCTGACATTAGAGGGACAGCCCGATCTTCTCCCAGTGTCACATTGAACAGGGGGTGTTGGCACACCCACAGCATGGGTTCTGCTCACTGAGCTCACTCTTAGGCCCATGTTTGTGTATTTTATTATCATCAGAATAGAATCTGTCAGGTACATCTTTTTGGTTTCTCTACAAGGCAACTAATTTGATAAAATTCTTATTTTATGGATTATCTTTCATGATAATATCCCTTACAATATTTGCTCACATCATGATATAATTTTCCTAGAAATTTTTCCAAATTTTATAATTTTTGTTTTCTTGAGAATGCTCTGATTAAATAATAGCTACTTTCTTCATATATCTCAATAATTTGCCTATATGACAGGCGCAAAGAAATCACTCTAGAAATATATATTGCATGATTAACGTGGTTTTCAAAAATTATGGTCTACTACATTCTAAATGAAAATTTAAGATTTTTATAACTGAAGGCAAAACTGATTTTTTGGTCTTTTTTGTTTTGTTTTGTTGGGCCAACGTGATGACTCAGGGCTTACTCCTGCCTGTGCGCTCAGGGATCACTCCTCACTGTACTCGGGACCTGTGGGTGCTGTAGACTCAGGTTGACTGCACAACGCAAGTACCTTACCTAATCCTTTCCTGCACCCAAATGGAATGGTTTAAATTTGCATATCTTCTTTTTTATTTAGTTATTTTTAATTAAACATTTTATTATACCACTGTGAGATATACAATTACAACTTTGCTCATGTTTAGAGGTTTCAGTCACATAGTGTTCCAGCACCCCGCCTCCACCAGTGCCCATTTCCCACCACCAATGTCCCCAATTCCCTCCCCTCCCATAGCCTGCCTCCATGGCAGATTCTTTATCTCTTTTCTCTCTCCCTCTCTCTCTTTTCCTTCTCTTACACATTGTGAGTTGCTAAATGTGCATATCTTCTAAGTTCCTTAGGTATAAAAATTAGTGAAAAAAGAAGTTCATAGTAATTTTTTTTGGCTTTTTTGGGTCACACCTGGCAATAATCAGGGCTTTCTCCTGGCTCTACACTCAGGAATTACTCCTGGCAGTGCTCGGGGGACCATATGGGATGCCAGGGACCGAACCCGGACCGGCATGGGCCGCCATGTATAAGGCAAACGCCCTACCCGCTGGACTATCGCTCCAGCCCCAAATTTTAACTGTCACATTCATAAATCAATATAATTTGCAGAAGATGATGGAAAGGAATTTTCAGAAAGAATCATTTCAGGTGTGTTTTCCATATCAAACTGTTCATGTGTAAAAGGATGAATTTATAATTTCTATAAGAATAAAGAAGCTTGTAACAGTGCCTGCACGTTCTTTGTTACTAACATTAAAAGAGGAAAATGGTGTCTTTTATAGCAGAATATAGTTTGTCAAAAAAAATGATGCACTCTTTACTTAACTCTGGCTTTTTATAGCCTACTACCTCCATGGGAGGAACTGTTACCACTAACATTTCCAGAGCACTTCCAGGATTTAGTTCACTAGGTTTAATTGGAAAACCTCCATTTGGAAACTGGAATTTGCATTAGTTTTCATAGGATCTTGCAACACGAATTGCTTTAGAAAGTTTATGATTGGAGAAAGAAATTATATTTCTGTAGAATCTGAAATAAAAACACTTGGACCGGATAGCACAACAGGTAGGGAGTTTGCCTTGCAAGCGACCCACCCGGGTTCGATTACCCGGCATCCCATATGGTCTCCCAAGCACCTCCAGGAATAATTCCTGAGTACAGAGCCAGTAATAACCCCTGAACATTGCTGGGTGTGACCCTAAAAGCAAAAAAAAAAAAAAAAACACTTGACCTAAGTCTAAGTCTTGGCGTTGATTCAACTCATAGAAGTAAAGTGATGTGCATAAGAGACAGAATCATGTCTCATCTTTAGTTATTATTTTTGCATAGAAATATCCACTTAATAATCCCTCTTCCTTCCCCTTTGTTATTGTGATACCAGGCTGTTTGCTTTTGTGGAGGGCACACTTAAGTTGGGGTGCCTGCTGGCCACTCACTCTTGTGGTGGTGCCAGAGGTCCTGGAAAGCAAAGCTGCCCGGATGGTGCATGTGTACTTGGGGTGGGGGTGGGGGTGGGTGACCCACTGGAGACTGAGGTCACCGTCTGATGTGATGCCTGCAAAGCACAAGTCCACCACAGAGTGGTCCAGAAACTCCCCTGGATCAATTTTAAGGATTTCATTTTTTTCATCCTAGAAATTCTTCTAAAATGAAAGATACCTGGCTCTTAACAAACGTTCTCTCTCCAAGTGGAAGAAAGAATATTGCTTTTTAAATAACAGGTTATTTTAAATATCAGTGCTTACACTTGCAACTGAACAGAAAGAAGTTCAGCACAGAGGTGTGAGTGGCACCTCAGGAAAATGTGTAGAAGATGTAAATAGAACCTTTACAGCTCTAGAGATTAGAATCTATTGCATCTCACTGCGGAAATCCCAAGATTATGCATTACTCTCAGTGCATAGAGAATAAGAGTTATGGGTTCCCTTTTAGGCAGTTTAATATTTTACATCTCCCCAATAGACAATAATGTAGAGAGACCCAAAGAATTCTTAAAGTTTATCATTCCTTTAAAAAAATGAATGTCTGAATTTTTTTTGGGGGGGGGGGGCTACTGCTGAGGATCAAACTTAGGGTTTCACACGCAAAGGCAAGTGCTGTGCCACTGAGCTACATTTCTGGCTCCTAAAAGCAAACACATTTCTGAAACATGACTCACTTAAACCTAACAACTTCAAATGTCAATCAGTTTTTCCTTAGTTGTTATGCTTAATTCTAGGGAAATATGATAGCTTTACAGCAGTATAATGAATTGTAATAGTTTTAAAGTGAAAGAAACCTAACCAAACAGGCACTTATTGTTATGGTTTAACTTCTATGACATTTTAGGAGAAGCAAGAGTATCCAAACTGGCAGAACACAGGTAGATGACCAGAAGACCCATAGATGGCCAGAACACACATAGATGACCAAAACACACACAAATGACCAGAACACACATAGATGACCAGAACACAGACAAATGACCAGAACACACATAGATGTCCAGAACACAAATGACCAGAACACACATAGATGACCAGAACACACATAGATGACCAGAATACACATAGATGGCCAGAACACAAATGACCAGAATACACATAGATGACCAGAATACACATAGATGACCAGAACACACATAGATGACCAGAATACACATAGATGGCCAGAACACACATAGATGACCAGAACACACATAGATGGCTAGAACACAGATAAATCACCAAAACACACATAGATGACCAGAACACACATAGATGACCAGAAACACACAGATGACCAGAACACACATAGATGACCAGAACACAGACAAATGACCAGAACACACACATAGATGACCAGAACACACGTAGATGACCAGAACACATAGATGACCAGATTATCTGCAGCATAAGATATTTGGAATTTTTTAAAACCAAATGTCTGAAACAATTTTGCTAGGAAACTTAAAGGATCTTTATTTATTTATTTATTTATTTATTTATTTATTTATTTATTTATTTAGATCTCTCTCTCTCTCTCTCTATCTATCTATCTATCTATCTATCTATCTATCTATCTATCTATCTGTCTATCTATCTATCTATCTATCTGTCTGCCTGCCTGTCTGTCTGTCTGTCTGTCTGTCTATCTGTCTGTCTGTCTGCCTGCCTGCCTGCCTGTCTGTCTGTCTTGTCTGTCTGCCTGCCTGTCTGTCTGTCTATCTATCATCTATCTATCTATTTATTTATTTATTTATTCTTGCTTTTTTTGGGTCACACCCGCAACACTCAGGGGTTATTCCTGGCTCTTTGCTCAGGAATTACTCCTGGCGGTACTCAGGGGACCATATGGAATGCTGGGATTGAACCCGGTCAGCTACATGCAAGGCAAATGCCCTATCACTGTCTGTCACTCTGGCCCCTTAAAGAATCTTTAGAAGGACCAATGAATCCAGCTTGGAGGATCAATACTTAAATCCTGCTGCTTTAAAGGGGTTAATAAAGTGGGGTTCTGCTTTTGCCTTTTAGTAGTGGACTTTTCTTTCAGACCGGTCTCATCAGGGTTTGTTGGGGAACAAGAAATGCTCGCCACTAGCAATACTAGGTCTGATGGCTTGGTTCTGAGCATGCAGTGCAAATGGCTGGGCCTGGTGATGTTCAGGGTCTGCCACAACTGTAGTAGCAGTGCAGGGGACCATGGGGGCAACGGGGAACTTGCTCTTGTGCGTACCTGCATGTACTCTACCACCTAAGTTAGATCCCTGGCCCATGAGGTTGACGGAACTATTAGGCTGGAAAATTTCCCAGATCTACCTTTTTCTTTTCAAAATTTAGGTACACATGCTTGTCTAAGAGATTTTTTTTTCATTTATCCATATTGTTTATTGACTAATTGCTTTAACATTTAAATGCACACATTAAATGGTTTTAGTTTTATTACTGATTCTTTGACATGTTTTGCTGCTTCATATTTTTTATTTTTGCTTTTGGGGTTGTACCAACAGAGCTCAGGGATTACTGTTGGTTCTGAGCTCAGGGATCATTTCTGACAGGCTCGGGAACCCTATGGGTTGCCTTCGATCAAAATTCAGTTGGCTGCATGCAAGGCCGCACCTTATCACTGTACTATGGCTCCAGCATCTTCTTTGACATATTTTAAAGATACACAAGTTTATAGTGTTTGAATAATATTCAAGTCCATCTTGATTAAGTGTCATCATTAAACGACTGTCATCACTCATAAAATATTAATATTAGTATATATATGCCAGACTCATACTAATATTTTATGAGTGATGACAGTCGCTTAATGATATATATTTTATATATGTTTATATATATTTATATATATGCCAGACTCATACTAATATTTTATGAGTGATGACAGTCATTTAATGATATACATATATTTATATATATTTTTCCCTAATATTCTGCAATGATACAAATTTATAGAAAAATAACACCGCTTTAGTATTTTTTAATGTACCTAAACTGGCATCATACTTGCATGTGGGACTACAACATGCCTTTTCCACTGCATGTTTTACAAGTTTGTCAATTTGACACCTACAGGCCTAGTCATTAGCAGTTCAAGGTACAGATAAAAGGTGTAATAGACAATGTATTTATCTCCCATTCAGATTCCCCACGAGTTTCTAGCCCCTGGGTTAGAGACACTCTATGTCTTCAAGTCCTGAAGCCCTGCTGTGTTTGCATCAGCCTCCCTTTATCAGATTTAGCCTTTCCTTCCCTTTATCTGTCTCTTCCCCATCTGATGACTTTTATTTATTTAGACATTGCAGATAGTCTATTTGATAGCAGCTGAAGCTTCAGGCCTGGGTGAGTACTTGTGAACAACTCCTCTTTGATTCACTGACAGCTTGGCCTATAAAATAATGCTATTATATTTCACAAATTCAGCGCCAAGGGATTTTGCTGGTGCCTCCATTGCAGATCATCCACCTATCTGGATGGTGGACTTCAGACTTACACAACCACACAATGGAAAATGAAGCAAAAGGAGATTTGATAGTTTTGGGGGCAAATGCTGGGCATTTCATTCTTTAAAACTAACCAGTGAATCGTCCTCGAAAAACAAGCAAGCAAACAAACAAACAGGAGTTTGTTCTGATGCTCTTGTTCTGACGCACAAAATGCCCATAATCTGAATCATCAGCCTCCATGGGCTGATACACCTCTTCTTCATGTTGGACTGTCTCTACCCCCCAAGCATGGGATCTTTATAGCAAATTATAGGATGGAGTGAGAAAGGAAAGCCAAACCAGGAAAAGTCAAGGTGAACACAAGAAGCTGGATATACTGGACAAAGAAAAATAAAACTTCAAAAAATCAAGATAGGCATTAACTTCACAAAGAAAGTAGAGATTTGACAATTGCCCAGAGTTGTTCGCTCTACAAAGTTGTTCGCTTGATAACCATTTTGAAGAAGCTTGTTTTTCCTTAAAAAATCCTTACAGTAGTGGCATGCCTAGTACCAAAAACTATATAATGGCAACAAGATATTTATCTTTTTTTTTTTTTTTGGGGTCATACCAAGCAGTGCTCAGGGGCTGTTCCTAGGGCCGTGCTCAAGAGCAAACCTCAGTGGCCCCATGGAAGTGAGGGACCATATTTAACCCTTAGTGGTCCTTGGATGGAACTGGGGTCAGCTACATGCAAAGTAAACACCTTATACCAGGTATTATCTTTCTGGTCCCAGAGCTTTTTTAAATTTTCATTTCTGAAGTTGTTTAACCTTTTACTACAAATTTTGCATATAAATCAGGAATCTCAGGACACAACCATATATATGCCATCCAATATAAAATCGAAAACATTTAAATGAAAAAAAAATCGCTTTCATATCATGTTGCTTTATTCCAATGATATCACATAAATAACACCGACGCATATAAGAATAATTAATGGGATTTAAGGTTAGAGTTAAAGTAAGTTTTATAAGATATTATAATTAAATATCTATATACATTGCATTTCAACAATAAACAGACACCAATATCTACTTTAAATTGCACTACATTAGAGGAATGGTTATATTGGTAAAGGAGGTAGTTGCTGCAGGTATTCTGTAACTGACAGGCACCTGTGTTATTTCTCAAACATGTTATAATAATAGTTAAAAATTATACCATGCTTGCCAATGCTAGACACATGAACATTCTTGACAAATCTGAACTCATTTGAATTTCACAATAAGACTGTTAGATTAACAAATCATCACCCCACCTCTCCCACAGTTTACAAATGAGAAATTTGAGACATGGGGATCAGGAACTTATCTGAAGTTATATAATAAAGAAATGAGATTTAAACCTGCTACACAATTAAGCTCCAGTATATACACACGGAAGCAGAATTCTATTCTTCTGTCTCTCCTGAATCACAAACTGATACAGTCTCAGTTAGGAATAGGGGAAGTTTACAGTTGACTAGGAGTTTTATTATTTTGAGAGTTTGGGGAATCACTGTAAAAATCAAGAAATAAATAATAATAATCAATCAATCAATAATAATAATCAAGTCGACTGCTGGACTAGAGCTGTTACCAATAATAATAATCAAGCCGCTACCGATCACGTGGTCACACACCTTCAAGATGGTCAGACTTCCTTGTCAAGATTCTGAAGGAACGGCTTGAGGCTCTTCATATTCCTGAATCAACCAGATGCCATTGGGCTACATTGGCACGTGATAGGGTCCAATGGAAATGTTACTGGCGCCCACTCGAGCAAATTGATGAATAACGGGATGTCAAGTGATCAAGTGAATCAAGAAATAGAGCCAGCATTGAATCATTTTTCTGATGACTGTGGAAAGCACCAGTTAAAACAGGAAAATATTCTCCCATCTTTACAAGAGTATACCTCTGAAAAAAACAGTAACAAGTTATATGTGCAAAGGAGATATGTGCAAAGGAGTTTTGTTCTGTTTGTATTCTCACTGTGATAAACTAGAACCTTAGTTCAGTCTCTGAAAATCCTCTTCCCAGTCCTAAACAATGTATGTGTGTGAGAGTGTTTATATATGTGAATGTACATATGTATATTATAATTTGGAAAACTTTGTTCTCTGAGGATGAATTTCATCTCGAAGCAATCAGAAGCCTTGTTTCACACCCAAGCAAGGCTTAGGAGATACTCCTGGCTCTGCACTCAGGAATCACTCCTGTTAGCTCAGGGATCATATGGGATGCTGGGGATAGAATTTGGGTTGGCCGTGTGCAAGGCAAATGCCTTACCCACTGTACTATCACTCTGGGCCCTGAAAAACATTTTGAACAATGACACAGAGTAGGGATATACCTGGAAATATAAACACATGCCATAGGGACGGAGAGATAACACAGCTGCTAAGGTGCTCACCTTGCACATACCTGGGTTCACTCCCTAGCTGCACATATTATTCTCTAATCCTCACTAGGAGTGATTTCTGAGCACAGAGCCAGGAAGCCCTGAGCGCTGTGGTTGTGGTTCTACCACCCAAAAAAAAAGTTTGAGTGAAAATAACCAACTGGCTTTTCAGTTACTTTTTTCTAGCAAAGGGTCCAGCATCTTAGAGATGTAACTTTTGATAATATCATTCTCTCTTTTCTCTCTTCCCCCTTTTGAAGGGGGTGGGGAAAAAAAAAAAAAAAGGGGTAATTTTTTGGGGGTTTTTTTTTTTTTTTTTTTTTTTTTTTTTTTTTTTTGTTTTTTTTTTTATTATTTTGTTTTGGTTGTTTTTTTTTTTTTTTGAAGAGAAGGGAGAGAAGAGAGGGAGCAAAAAGGAGAGAGAGAAGGGGTGAGAAATAAGGGAGGTAGAAAGAAAGAGAGAAAAGAAGAAGAAGACAAAGAAGATGAAGATGAAGACGAAGCAGCAGCAGCAGCAGCAAGCAGGAGGAGCAGCAGCAGCAGCAGGAGGAGGAGGAGGAGAAGAAGGAGAAGGAGAAGGAGAAGAAAGGAAGAAGAGTGCTACCATAGAGGCAGGCTGGGGAGGGGGAGTAAATCTTGGAACACTGGTGTTGGAAATGTGCACTGGTTTAGGGATGGGTGCTGCAACATTGTGACTAAACCTCAACCATGAACAGCTTTGTAAATGTCTATCTCATGGTGTTATAATAAAAAATAAAAAAGAATAATGCTGGACTATGAACCCTTTGTATATAAACACACTTTTTTTCAACCATGCACCCTTGTGTGCTTATTGTAATGAAAGGAGCACCCTCAGTTTAAATGATCTAAAATAGCATTTTAGTCAAGGAATGAAGTTGAACTCTCATAAACAGTTCATTAGGAGAATTTTTTTGTTTTTATACCATACCAAAACCCAGTTATTGCTCATTTTCAGATCATTCAGGGAAAAATAATTTACCCACATTTTGACAGGCCCAAATCTGTTTGCTGGGAGAAAATGATCTGTTCCCAACATTCGCTGACGTCTGAAGAGGCATTCTCTTAGCGACTGCTGCCATCTGCCGGTCTTGTGAGTGTTAGAGTTTAGAAAAAGAAGTGCATAATATTCCAGCCAAGATGATGCAAAATGCAAATAACATCAATAAGTAGTTCTGAAGGCCCTGGATCATTAAAAAAAAAAAGAATCATTGGCAATTAAGAAAGGTTTAATGAAATATACAAAAACATGGGGAAAAGCAGACTCAAGACTGTTATAAAAAGCACTTTAGCCATCTGTTTTCTCTTGTTCTGTTGTTGCTAGCCTTCCATGGCCTCATCCATATTCTCTTGAAAATACACAAGATACTTAATACTCAGTAATTTACTAAATCCGGATGGACTCCTACTACCCATCAGTATGTTTTGGGATTAAATGACAAGTAGAGTTCTTACAATTAGATAATACAATGCACGGGACAGTGTTTACCACAGTGGCTGGTGCCTAAGAAGCAATAAATATGTGAAGGCTGTATTCCTTATCACTCTAAGTATATACTTATGCAAGACAGCAGCAACAGGAAAAGATGATAAGCAGAAGTGTCCCATTATTCAGTTAACTACATAAATATGGGAGATAGATAGGAACTAATGAAAAAAAAATCCCAGAAAGCAATGTTATAACGTGAAAAGGGTGTTAATAGGAAAATGGATATTCGATAAGGCATGAGACAAAGGAATCTTAAAGGTAGCCAGGAGAACGTAAAGGTGAATTTATGACCGAGTGGGGGGAGGTCCTGAGAATCAGTGGGTCTGGCTCAAAATCAAGCCAACAAAACCAAACCGTAACCCATAAAACAAAAGCACACAAAACCCCCCATGAAAAATAAAACACAACCCCCAAAAGAAAACAAAACCACAAATAGAGACACCAAGATTCCAAGACAAGGTTTGACCATCACAAAGCAAATCAGGACTAGTTGTGCTCTAATTTTAGCCACGTGGTTTGTTACATTAAGACTTTGTCTCCCCATGGTGAGACATAACATATTCACAAAAAATATTTTTTATCAAATTTTTTTTAATAATTTCATTAGTCATTTATTTGTAACAAACAATATAAAATAAATTATTGTGTGCTTGCTAACAGGGCAGGCTTGGGGAGTGGCTGGGAAAATGGGGGGGGGAATGGTGGAGGGAAGGTCATTCTGGTGGGGGATCACTGTCAAAGCATCAAAAGTTCATGGCAACTGTATTATGAACAATTTTGTCAACCACGGTGTTTAAATAAAGCATTTTATTAAAAAATTACATTGAGAGTTCCTGGGAGTCAAATTACATAATACTAAAATTAGATCTCATTCAGATTAATGCCTTTTCCATCGTGTCACATATCTCAAAGCACACACTCTTTCAACTGAATAAAGAACTGCATTAGAGCGGACTGTTATTAGTTGTGTTGATAACCAAAGTAAGGCCTTTGTCAATCCCACTGGGACCTATTGAATTGTCACAGAGAGTATTAGCTCTAAAGCCTGAAGTCACGCTAACATAGTAAGTGAAAGACGGCACCACAAAGCCCAGCTCTTCCCTGCCTTCATATCTTGAATTAAGACTTCAAGGTTCCTTAACTTGCTTTCCTTAATTTTATTTATGTACTTATTTATTTATTTTTCTTTTTGGCCACATCTGGCAGTGCTCAGGGCTTACTCCTGGCTCTGCACTCAGGGATCACTCAGGGCTCAGAGGATTATACAGAGAGTTGGGAATAAGACCCAGTTGGCTGCATGCAAGGAAAGCATCCCACCTCCTATACTATTGCTCTGGCCCCACTTTTCTTGGTTTTTAAAGCCTTTCTAGAGCCTTTACATAGAAAGCAGCACAGTGTAATATTTCTTCAAAGAAAGATGCACTCAGGTCGATTCCAAATGTACTTCGTGATTTAGAAATTTGATGAAATCACTTAAGAAAGGAAAACAACACAAAATATCTAGAGTTGATAATGAGTACTATCATTATCTAGTATGCTACCCGCACGGAAGAGCCTGGCAAGCAACCCGTGTCGTATTTGATATGCCAAATACCAGTAACAATTATAGACCTCATTCCCATGACCTGTTGGAATGGTTTGAGGCTCTTTATGTTCCTGGAGCAAGCAGGTACCCTTACGCTCTACTAGCATGAGACAGGACAGGACTTATGGAGATGTTACTGGGGTCCGCTCGAGCAAATAGATGATGAACGGGAAGACAGTGATACAGTGATGTAGCTAAAAATATAAAGTGTTCCTAGCTTAAAATAGTTAAGTATAAAGTTCTAAAACAAGTTTTCCAAAAGAAAAGATATCAGTGCAAAGCATCCAACTGGTGCACTTGATGTTATAAAGATGAAATAAAATCATTAAATTTCTTACAAAAAGCTAAGGATCTCAGATTAAATTTTCACTAATGTAGGTTATAGACTTTAAATATGTACCTTCAAGGACTACTTCAAGACACACCTGAGAATTTCTAAATGTCATACGCATAAACATCTCATTTTTGTTTTCCTCTAGGGATCGAATATTAAAAAAAAGTCTCTCATTATACAGGAACAACCTTTTGGCATGCTGTTGTGGAGATGTACATTTTAAAATTCTGTGCTCGACACTACTCGACACTAAGGAGCATTTTAGAGCCTCATTTGCATCTAAGGCAATAGAGGGTAATTGGGAAGCAGGAGGGGGTCGTGGGAGGGAATTACTGGGCAGTGCTCAAGGCTTACTCCTGGCTCTGCACTGAGGGATCATTCCTGGTAGGGCCCGAGGGACCATACAGTATTCAGGGATTGAACCCAAGCCAGCGGCATGCAAAGCAAGCATTCTACCTGCTGTTCTATAACTACAATTGTTTTAAAAGTTCTTATAAGATTCTGTTTTGTACTTGGTTAATAACTCTTAAGGTAGTTTGCATGGAAAGTATTTAAAACTGTCCCTTAAATCAGTTGTTTCGATGGGGCCGGAGCAATAGCCCAGTAGGGCGTTTGCCTTGCACACAGCTGGCCCCTGCCGGCCGGGTTCGATCCCCGGCATCCCATATGGTCCCCCGAGCACCGCCAGGAGTAATTCCTGAGTGCAGAGCCAGGAGAAACCCCTGAGCACTGCCCGGTGTGAGTCAAAAATAATAAATAAAAATAAAATTTAAAAAAATCAGTTGTTTCGAGGCAAGGGGATACTTACATTGAACAATAAATTTTACTACCTACCCTTTCTATTTTGTTTGAAGAAAAATGTCACTTTTAAATGTATTTTTTTATTTAGGTTTTGTTTTAGTTTGGGGTTGAAGCCACACTCTGCAGTACTAAGGGGTTCTCTTGCATTTTGGGGGTTATCTGAGCTCAGGAGTTATCCTGACTGTGCTCAGGAGTGACTCCTCCAGTACTCAGGGAACTTATATAGTTATGGGGAATAGAACCAGGTTCGCCACATGCAAAGCAAGTACCTTCACTCTGTTCTTCATTGGTTTGTTTATTTGTTGGGAGTGGGGGCAGAGGAACCACATCTGTGTTCCACAGACCTTACTCCTGGCACTGTGCTCAGGAGACATTGTGTCCTGACATGGATCTGATCTGGTCAGTGCCTTAACCCAGGTTCTATTTTTCCAGGTTCTATTATTTCTTCTTTAACTTCTTTAACTTTAAAAGATCAACAACTTTAAAAGATCTTTGCTTTTGGCAGGCCCTCCCTTGTTTTATCTCTTTAATTTCATTAACTTAACTGGGTTAAATTTTTCTTGTTTTAAATTTGTATGGACTCTTGGCCAAACTTACTACTCACTATAAAAATCCAGATGAAATTCAACTGAGATGGGAATAACCTTGAATGTAATCTTCAGAGAGCAAGAGCTGCTTCACTAGGAATATGGAGAATTTCCTGATTACCCTTTTCTATCTCGTAACTAATTTCTGTTGCAGGGTAAACGATTTTCTAGATTTAACACATTTATTGCGAGCTGCTGGGCTGGATATGTAATGTGACTTGGAGATGACCACTGGACTAGAGCCATTAATGACTGGAACCCCTGGGACATCAAAAGATCACATGGCCGCCCACCTACAAGATGGTCAGACTTCTTCATCAAGACCCTGAACGAACGGTATGAGGCTCTTCGTATTCCTGGAGCAAGCAGATGCCATTGGGCTACACTGGCACGTGATAGGGTCAAATGGAAATGTTACTGGCGCCCACTAGAACAAATCGATGAATAACAGGATGTCAAGTGATCAAGTGATAGTTCTAATCAGATTTATTAGCTCCCTTTTATTTTGGCAATTTGTGGCAGACCGGGAAGTTATTACTTTTATTTTGTTCTTCCTATACATAAGTGACTAATTAAATAAGCATTTTGATTATTTCAATATTTTTAGAAAATTCTATTAAATAAAAATACTATATATAAAATATATATTTTAATTTATGCATATTACTACACATAAATAAAATAGAAATATACATTTCATTTATGTATATTGCTCGGGGCTGGAACAATAAAGTGGGTAGGGATCTTGTCCTGCATGAGGCTGACCTGGGTTGAATTCACGGCACCCATGTAGTACCTCAAGCAACTCAGGAGCGATTCCTGATGCAGTCAAGAGTAAGCCCTAAGCACTTCCTGGTGTGGTCAAAAAACTAAAACAAAAAAAGAATTTTTAAGTTTCATTTTCTTTTCTATATCTATACTTATTTCTTCAGCTTATTTTACCATACTTGTTAGGATTGCCAGAAAATACCCAAAAAAGCAGTGGGGGAAAAAAAAATCTAACTTAAAAAAATTTACTGAGGCATAATTGGCAGCCATGTTTCACCTCGGTTATAAACTGGCTATTTTTTGTTTTTTTTTTGATAGAAATCATGTATTAATGAAAGCTTTCTAGTGTTTGTAATTTATTAAGATGTTGTTTTGTTAAATAAAAACTGGTGTTTAATTTTAGAAAATGTTTTTAGAGAATATCACATTTTTCTCTAATATATAAGAACTTGGACTAATCTGCATATTATGAACCATCTTTGCATTCTCAAATTATCCGTAATTGGTCATGACCATGTATTCTTGAATATTCTGTCTGTTTAATCTGAGCTGTCCTGTAGGCATCTCAGAAGGCTCAGGAATTAGCACTAGACTCAGCTGTTTGTGATTCTTTTTCTTAAGGGAATTCTTACTGGAAAGAGAATATTTAATTCTGTATCCTTATTACTGTAAAAATAAATGTGTAACTACCTTTCCTAGGTTTATGTTCCTTTATAGGCAAAATATCTAATAAGCTCTGCTGCTTATTTATGTTTTCTTAGACATTTTTACTTATGTTTTAGTTGTGCAGTGTTCGTACACCTATACAGCCTGGGGTCCTGGACCACTTCAGAAGGTGCTGAGGGGGCAACTAGGGTCACTCTGGTGTCGGGGTGGGGAGATACAGTTTCAGTCGGTAAGTCCTGATCTCTGCTTCTTTCATTACATCTTCAGCTCCCAATTATTTTTTCTGGTCATTAAACTTCATTAATGATGGCTCTGGTAAAACCAAATTCTCAATTAAGAATCATTAATCTTTGTGAGAAAGATAAAAATCCCTGAAGAGATTTATATTTATAGTGTATTTCAGGTTTATAATTATTATTTTTGTGTAAAACACCCCTGATTATAATGAAGAAACTGAAGACCAGATAGATAGTTTAAAGGGTTCAATCCTAGACACCAAATAGTCCCAGAAGTATGGTCATGAGTGACCCACAGAGCTGACCCAGGTGTGATCTGAAAATTAAAAAAACAAACAACCTCCATGCCCCCAAAACAAAAACACAAAACCCTGGAAAGATAGAGCAGGATGACCCTAAACCTACAAATTTATTACACTTAATCTGAGTCACTATCAACATCTTCCCATTGATCATCTATTTGCTAGAGCAGGCACCAGTAATACCTCCATATGTCCTGTCTCATGCTAGTAGAACCCAAAGGCATCCGCTTGCTCCAGGAACATAAAGAGCCTCAAACCATTATATTAGGTCATGGGAATGACCTAATATAAATGTTACTGGCATTTGGCATATCAAATACGACATGGGCAGCTTGCCAGGCTTGCTGTGCAGGTGGCATGCTCTTGTAGTCACCTCTGAATAAAGCATTTATTGATGAACTGTGCGGCCACTAATGGCCACGCGAGGCGCGGCTGTGATAGTCTGGTTTGCTGGGTGGAATTGTGACAAGAAGGAAGTCCGGATGTGGAAGATAGTGGCCCCCATGGAGTTGGGGGGAGTCGTCTGGCTTGTTGTGAGGCTCTACTGGGATGGCAGGCCAGGGCTAGAACCCGCCATGCCTCCCGGGAGCCTCATGAGCGGCTGGGCACAGGGAGAGCAAGGAGCAGCTCTGCCCCATAATCTAAGTATCTTATAAATTTTTTAAGTCAAAACAGAAGTCAAAAAGATGGTTCAGAACTCTTGGATTTGATTTCTGATTCTACATAGCTTTGGGCACTGCCAGGTGTGACTCCCAAACTTGAAAATGAAAACATTTCGTGAGTGGGGAGGTGGATGGAAAAAATTTTGAAAGAAAAAAAACGTAAAAAGAAAACAAGCAGCATTTCATGAAGGACCAAAATGCCACCTTAAACCTTAAAATCAACATGTTTTGACAGTTCACTGTATGTTGAACTACATTAGCATTCTATTTTCATTTATAACAAGTAGTTATTTGCTATTGCAGTTGTGTATTAAAGCAGAAAACACTGAGATCCCTTGAAAGAGTATCGCCAGAATTATAGTCTTCGATAAAAAATTAGAAAATACAAGTAAATATATATCTTCCTCAACTGAAGATCTTTTTCACAAATAGGAAAAACTTTTTTTTTTTTTGCTTTTTGGGTCACATGGGGCAATGCTCAGGGGTTACTCCTGGCTCTTTGCTCAGGAATTACTCCTGGCGGTGCTTGGGGGACCATATGGGATGCTGGGGATCAAACCCGGCTCGCCGTGTGCAAGGCAAATGCCTTACCTGCTGTGCCATCACTCTGGCCCCTAAATAGGAAAAACTTTTGAGTAATCTATTGGGAAAACACACACACACACACACACACACACACACACACATCTTAAACTAGTGGTTGAAAACAATTTAAAGCACCACAATTTACATTCAAAAAGAAAATGGTCGCCTGCTGTCACCATAGTTTTCTTATAAAGCTGCTGAAGATTTATTAGGGAGGCCTTGTACACATGAGAACCAAAAGTCTATTTTCAAATTCCATTAGCTTCAGGGACATTTTAACCTCTGGGATAAAAGATTCTTTGATTATTTGTAAATATAAGGTTTCCCTTAACATAGTGCACTGATTTAAAAAACATTCTGCTGTTTTTGTTTTTCCGTGAGCCATACCTGGCAAAACTTAGGGCTTACTCCTGATGCTAAAGATCAGCTCCAGGTCAGCTGCATGCAAGGCAAATGCCTTATACCTTTGTACGGTCCCCTTGGCCCCAAACGAAAATCTCTCAAGGAAAATTAAAACTGGGCTGGGAATGTAGGTTAGTGATAAATTCTATGCTTTGAATGGCTGAATTTTGGGATTAAATTCCTGGCACTAAACACACAGACACACAGACACACACACACACACACATGTGAAAATTAATGTCAATAAAACATCTTTGTACTGGGATGGACATAAACATGCTTCATAAAATTTTTGAACATTTTTTCCCCTCTGACTCGTCCCAGGAGAGCTGCTGATCTCAAGTCCAGATTAACAGAGCAGCCAAGTTCAAGCCCAGGTAGGCGGCTCTCAGAGGCAGAAGGCACAGGGCATTCGTGAGATGGAGCTGGGGTCCACCTTCCCCTCTCTGACTTGTGGAGCCCGGTGGCCCTGCCACCAAACTGCATTAGGGTGACCGGCCATATCATGCAGAGACTCAGACGCATGGGGAGAGCTGCCATTGGCTCTCCCAAGTCACACGACCATAAGCGGCTGCGCAATACATCAAACTAGTGGAACCAATCATGTCCTAGAAAATACTACAATCCACAATGTATAAGAAAGGGAAGCAAGATGGAGAGAGAGAGAGACAGAGACAGAGAGACAGAGACAGAGACAGAGAGACAGAGACAGACAGAATGAGACAGAGAGAGACAGAGAGACAGAGACAGAGAGAGAGACAGAGAGACAGAGAGAGACAGAGAGAGAGAGAGAGAGAGAGAGAGAGAAAGGAGATAAAGAACCTGCCATGGAGGCAGGCTGGGGGAAGGGGGGATGGAAGTGAGGACATTGGTGTTGGGAAATGGGCACGGGTGGAGGATGGGTGTTGGAACACTGTAGAACCAAAACTCAAACATGAACATCTTGTAATTGTATATCTAAAGAAGGTACAATAAAATAATTTAAAAAATAATTAACTATGGATAGAAAAACATGTACTTCAAAATTTATACAAAGCATCATTTATCAATATCCTCATATAAGAGAATATACTACAGATGCTAAGAAGTTTGAATACATGGAATAAATTTCTTCAAACCAAAAACAAATTTGAACATTTTCCATCTTAATTTAGGGGTGACAGGAGTCTGACTATCACACCACTCAGATTTGTGTGTTTCTGTCTGTCACATACAGGTTTCAGAAAATAACACAAACATCAGAGTAACTACCTTACCCGAACATACTATTTGCTAATTCATTCCATTTACTGTACATACCTTTATTTCCTTGAACATGAAGACACCCCACAATGCAGCTATAAATCCTGGGCCCTTAAATAAAAATTAAAAACTTTAATTCATTTGAATATTTTCCATTGCTGTACATTGTATAAATATAGTGTGTTGCATAGCTAACCTGATAAATAAAATGACTTTTTATTGTAGAAAGAAGTATAATAATATTGTCAGGGAAAGTTATCTATAAATCAACCCAAAGTAACAAGACATAACAAGCAAAAAAATGAGTCCTTTGTTTTCTTCTTGCCTTTCATATTTACAGTTTTTAATTTATTTTATTTTCTTTAATCACTCTATTCATAATGAAATATATCAATTATTAAATTGTGTATTTTTTCTAGTAAGCTAGCTCTTTAGGCATAGGGTTCATAGGTGTCGGGGCAGGAGGGAAAGTATGTCCAGCAGAGCACTTGTCTTGCACATGACTTGGCCCCAATTCAGGCCTTGGCACTACATCTTAGCTTGCCGGGTGTGATCCTTGATGCAGAGTCAGGAATAAGTCCTGAGCACCGATTGTGGTGCCCAAACAAAATAAAATAAAATAAGTGTCTGAACAAACCGAGTTTCTTTGCCATGAGACAGTCTAACTAAAGATATTTTGGTATGTTTTTTGGGGTTTGATAAAAGCAGTACTAATTTAATCTTAAATAGGTTTCTACAACACAGGAAATGGCTATGCTTAAGATTTGACACTAATGAATGCTAAGTATCATATTATGGGAAGATGGAAAAGTCACTTGAAAAAAAATAAATGAGTTGGTGAGCGGGAAGTGAAGACCGGATTGAAATAATATTGGACAAAGGGAACAAGAACAAGTAAACTTGGGGGAAAGAGTGACTTCAATTTGAAAACTTTAGTGTTATAGTTTGTTAATATGCTTAAGTGAAAAGGAAAATATTTGGGATTTTTATTAACTGTGGTCTTTGTGGAGAAGGTATATTGCATCAGCACTTTATGGCTCTTCCTGGAACCTTGTATCCTGTAAGTCTCAAATAAACAACCTTTGCCTGGCTTTTCCCCTGCCTCCTCCAGCTCTCATTGACTGGGGCATCACGTTTGGCTCCACTCCCAGAATGTTAGCACAGCAATAAAAATCTGACTATCAGCATGTATAAAAGTTAGCACCAGAAGAGTCAGAGAAGTAGGTCAAGGGAATCAGCTTTTTATCAATATTAGATCTTAATTCTCAAAAGCGAACGGGGAAGCAGCTGTGTTCTTTTGACACCTTCATGCTGACTCTGGACAGGATGGGACGAAATCATACAATATGGGGTTCGATGTTCATTTCATACCAAATACTCCAGAAATTTTATCTTTTTTGATTTGGAAATTCATTTCTCTTCAGAGTACATGATGGAAGGCAATACCCAAAGATACCATTTGACCTTTTAAGGCTTTCTGGCTGATGGTTTTATAAATCTTAGTTTGGACAGGGTCAAAGGGTTCTTGTGAGGATAACGTGATTACAGGAAGTGGTGCTCTGCTAAAAAGTAAAGCAAGCAGAGGTCAAAGTGTGTAAAGATTCTGACTGAAACAGACAAGTGCCAATACAAAGGGCCTCCAGAATAAGAGATGCATCTATTTGGAAACAGAATTGTACATTTTCCTTTTGTAAACTAAGAAAAAATTTATCTTATGTTAACCTTTAAAAATAAGGTAAGCTTGAACCATGTTTTGTTTTTTGGTGGAGGTTGGGTTCTCAGTGGTGGCTCCCAGTGGCACTGAGGACTCCTGGCTCAGTGCTCAGAGATTACTCCTGATAGTGCTCAGGGACCATATGTGGTACTGGGGATTGAACTGGGCTTAACCACCTGCAAGGTAACTGCCGTAACCCCTCTACTGTCCCTCCAGCCCAGCTTGGACAGCTGTTTGGACAAGCTGAACCTCTGGGAAAAACTGAGTCTTGATAGGGAGAAAAGATTTGGAGCAGAGATCACCAGCCCTTTTCCTGCTCATTCCTTTCTTCCTTCTCTTTCATTGGAAATCTCCTACACTATCCCGTTACATCTAAGCGGACCAATCCCAGTCCCTGCCAGCTAGAGAGCCCAAGGCACCGCGGCCAGGAACAGAGACCCAAACCAAATGGGAGACCAAATGTACAGCAACAACATACAAACGCCGCCAGCCGGGGGAACTGTTGCACCCTAAAAAGCATAGAACCGACGGCCTGCGAGGGAGAGGACCCAAAGGAGGCCCTGGGGGTGCGGCTTGGGAGGCCTGCGGGGGGCCAGCAGGCCCAGCCCCCGGCGCCCCACGGCAGCGGCGGACGAGCGCCGCCCCATCGACCTGGTTCCACCGGCAGATGAAAAAGCTGTCAGGGGCCGCGCGGGGCTGATCTGCTGGGTGGACGAGGGAAGTCGATAGGAAGGAGGGCCCCGGGAGGGGGGGGCTGAGGCGGGGCGCCCACAAGCCTTTTGATTACATAATATTTTTTCAGTAAATAATATAAAAAATGAAAGAGATGTATACAGGAAAACAGCACTGTTGGGAGTAGAAAAATATCTTTTTGATAAAATACCATTGCTTACATTCGTCTTTGATGAAGCCAGGTAACTGGAAGCTATTTTTAAATTTGTTCACTAGAAATAAAATTTAGGTTTACCAAGAAAATAAGAATGTAAAATCCTTGAGAGTAGGGACCTAATCAGTTTTGAGTATGAGTAAGTTTGGGGAGAGATAGAGGAACGCAGATAAGCAAGTGTTAAGTAGGGACTGTTCCTTTATCATCCCACCTATCAGAACTGCTCCTTTATTGTCCCTTTATTGTTCCTTTATGTCCTTATTGTTCCTTAATTCGTCCCCAAGCAACAGAGAAAGCTACCAATGGTGACATGACAACTAATGTAACAGTGTTCCTGTATTGTCATTCTGATGCAAGACTCCAAAACCCACGGTCACTGTTCCCACCAACTCTCTTTCCATACCCCACCTCTGGAAAGAATTTATTTCCAATTAATCAGGCCTTAATGTTTTGTCCTGTAAGATTTTCTTTGTTTGTTTGTTGCTGCTGGAGCTCAGGGCTAACTTTTATCTTAATCTAAGGGATCACTCCTGGCACTCCAAGGAACATGTAGGGGGTCCCATCCAGGAATTGAACCAGGCTTGCAAGTAGTAGTTACAGAAGTGTCTACTATAACATTTTGTGGGGCCGGAGTGATATGTCCAGCACCTCAATGGTCCCAAGAACCCTACCAGGAGTGAACCCTAAGCACAGAGCCAGAAGACCTGATAACCACCAGGTGTAGCCCAAAAGCCAAATACAATAAAATAAACTGTTGTGAATATTAGTTATTAAAGAATATCAATGTTCCTTCTCACTAATCTTAAGGGCTAATTGAATGAAGAATTTAACACTAGAAAACAATGGCCCTTTTCTGAGGAATTATGTTACTGCTTAAAAAAGTAATGCATAACCTTTAATCAATGCAACCAAGAGTAAATATTTGCTTGTTTTATCACTGTCATTTTGATTTCCATTTGCCTGTGTGATTTAACTGTAGCTGCACATTTCACAAAAGATTGTTAAAACCTTGTTGGAGAACTCACATCTCTGAAGATCACTATCTGAATAAAAGAAAAATTGCTGCATAGAATAAAGTTTATATTTGATATAATAAACTGTTATGATATAATAAACTGTTATTTGATATAATAAACTGTTATTTGATATAACTCATTTTGGTTTATTTTGGGGTTTTGGCAACACATCAGCTATGCTCAAGGCTTACTCCTGACTCTGTGCTAAGGGTAGCTCTTGGTGGTGCTCATAGATCAAACCAAGGTCAGCCACAGGCAAGGCAAATACCTTCCCTGCAGTACTATCTCTTGGGTACAATATCATTCCTCCTTATGGAAGGGCATAATATTGTTATTATTATATCAAGTAATAATACTTGATACAATTTCAAGTTATAATAATATTATTACTATATCAAGTAATATTTGCATCCCTGATCAAAGAGTAGATAATATTACATATATTCTTGACAAATGTACTTTTAACTGGTAAACTTTATAAATCTTACCCATAGTATTTTTCTGTGTTATATGTTTATTCTTATCATTAAGTACCCTGGAAATGGTGATAACAAATAGAAAACCCCCTTGGAAGAAATTTGGTTCTACTGCTGTTCTAATTATGAGAATTTAGGGCCAGAGCAATAGCCCAGTGGGTAGGGCGTTTGCCTTGCATGCAGCCGGCCCGTGCCGGCCTGGGTTCCATCCCCAGCATCCCATATGGTACCCTGAGCACTGCCAGGAGTGATTCCTGAGTGCAGATCCAGGAGTAACCCCTGAGCATCACCGGGTGTGACCCCCAAAAAAGCAAAAAAAAATTATGAGAATTTAGGCATAAAAATTTCCTCAGAAGTTACTCAAATATCAATATAAAAATTTACGTTCCTTAGATAAAAATAAATCCTTCATTATTTGAAATTACTTGTATCATACCAAGAACTAAAAGAACATAAGTGTTTGAGATGCAGAATTTGTGTTAAAATTTAAGTGTTCAAACTTTTATGAAGTAAGTTGAGACAGATAATGTCTTAAAAATCAGTTTTATCAATTTACATAAGTGTGCTGCAAAGTTGCTGTTGTTATTGTTTTGCGTCACACCTGGCAATGTTTGGGAGGTTACTCCTGGGTCGGTGTGCAGAGAAAACTTGTGGCCCTGCTTGGGAGACTCAAATTAGATTGACCCATACCCACTGCACTGTCTCACTGACCGCATCTTTTTTTTTAATGCTGATGCTTTGGGAAGCAGGGACTTAGAGTGAACCACTGGTCAGCAATCTCAGACAGCTGAAATATGCATACACTTCCAAATGAATACAGCTCACTGAAAATAGCACTAAAAAAAGAAAAGAAAAATATAAATACAAAAAAATGAAAGTAGCACTATTCAATGGAAACTGTGCCTTCAGTGTATAACAATTGTCTCAATTTTATCTTCTTCAAAGTGGGGGAGAATCTGACCAATATTTGCTTCAAAAGAGAGAATCTGACCAATATTTACTTCTGAGGAAACACATTTGCTTTGCTTTTCTGATACCTACGTGTCACCTAAATGATCACTGTATCACTGTATCGCTGTCTTCCCGTTCATCATCGATTTGCTAGAGCGGGCACCAGTAACATCTCCATATGACCTATCTCATGCAAGTAGAGCCCAAGACACCTGCTGGTTCCAGGAACATATAGAGCCTCAAACCATTCCATCAGGTCATGGGAATGAGGTCTATAATTGTTACTGGTTTTTGGCATATCAAATACGACACAGGTAGCTTGCCAGGCTCTGCCATGCGGATAGCATACTCTTGTAGTCATCTCAAAATCCAGCATTTATTGATGAACCACGCGGCCGTGATAGGATGGTCTGCTGGGTGGAGTTCTGGGCCGGATTAAAAAAAGACTGCTGCAGGGTGGATCTCGATGAGCCGGGCTGTGATAGGCTGGTCTCTGGGTGGAGTTCTGGGCCGGATTAAAAAAGACCTACAGGGTGGGATCTTGATGAGCCGGGCTGTGATAGGCTGGTCTGCTGGGTGGAGTTCTGATGAGGGGGAAGTCCGGATGTGGAAAAGGGAGGCCCTCATGGAGTGGGGGGGGGTGGTCTGGCTTGTTGTGAGGCTCTGCTGGGATGGTGGGCCAGGGCTAGAACCCGCCATCCCTCCCGGGCACCTCATGAGCGGCTGGGCACAGGGAGAGGCCAGTAGCAGCTCTGCCCCATGTCTGTGAGTCTCACAGACTCACAAGTCACCTAAATGACATATTTAAAAAAAATTTTTTTACATTTTGGGCCACTCGTTTTCTGCAGTTTTTATTTATTTTTTAATTTTTTTTTTTTTTTTGGGTCACACCTGGTGATGTTCTGGGGATACTCCTAGCTCTTTGCTTAGGAATTACTCCTGGCGGTGCTTGGGGGACCGTATGGGATGCTGGAGATCGAATCCAGGTCAGCTATGTGCAAGGCAAATGCTCTACCCGCTGTGCTGTCGCTCTAGGCATAAATGATATTTTTAAAACTGTATTTCCCCTCCCCCTTTTCTTCAGTAACAGGAATCAAGGCCAGGGTCTGTCACACATGCAAGGCATGAGCTCTCTGTCAGGGGCACATCCCCGGCCCCCAGCAAACTGTACCATCTTCCTAGATGATAAATAGCAGAACCCAAGGCAAGACTGAGCTTTATCAAACTTAGAATGTTTTCATTAAAAGAATACCAAAATACTGGTTGAAGAAGAGTCTGAAATTATACCTTAAGTCTTATCTAAAATTTATACTTTAGGGTTGTTACAAGATTCTTGATAACATGAACAAAAGCATTTCCTTTATTTATGAACTCCTATCATTCATTCATTCACTCATTCAATTATTTACTTATTTATCTATCATCTATTTATTCATTCATTCATTTTTCATTCATTTATTCATTCATTTTTTGGTTTTTTGGGTCACACTCAGCAATGCTCTGGGGCTACTCCTGGCTCTGCAATCAGGAATTAGTCCTGGCGGTGCTTGGGGGATCTTGTGGGATGCTGGGGATTGACCCCGGGTTGGTTGTGTGCAAAGCCAAATGCCCTACCCGCTGTACTATTTAACTCAGACCCTGTATTTATAAATCCTTATAAAATAATGTTATAAATCCAAATCATATCAGGTAAACTGGTCAATCAAAAATTGAAACTAGATTAAAGGACAAATAAACCTGCAAAACAAGGCCAGTTTTAAGGCCACTTAACAGTGAAGGCAACGAAGATCAGCAGGTGTCGGTGATCTAGCAACCGGTGACCCTGTACTCTTAAAACTGCACCTTGATGATGGCCTCAGTGATTCACTAAGATGACTGCAGAAAATTTAGATTATACTTGAAATTCAAAAACATTTAGAAAAGCAACGAGCTACTTACAGCAGTGATGATGGGGAAACTGACCACAGCACTGAGAGAATGATTAGCTATGAAACAACAGCAGGTCGCTATTCCCCAGAGGAGCCCGGATAGGAATCCTGAAACACAGACACTGCACATTGACAAAACAGCCTTCTCCCTGAAAACATCAAATGTCACACTCCTGCTATTGCAGCCAGAGCAAAGCACCGACTAAACACTTTCCTTATAGTCTGTGGACCAAGGTGGGTTCTAAAAATAAAGGTCTCAGATTCATTGTTGCTTGGATTTGAGCTCTGCAATAATGACTGGGGTCTCACATTTAGTTTCAGGGTTTTAAAATAACTCATTTGGTGGTAAACTGGACCCAAATCATTAAGCATGAAACATATACACACGGAATAGTTTGGTTCGAGAGAATTAGTGTTTAATCTAAATGAGTGGGGGGTATAATACTTTCATATACAAAGATGATTTTCTGAAGAAATATTCTTACCTGACAGAGAATGGAACAGTGTGCTAATAATCATTGGAAATGATAATACCAGCCTAGAACTGAGTATTGAATACAGGCTAAGGGATATACCTCTAAATGTATGTATTGCAAGTCACGATGTATAAGAGAAGGGAGAGAGAGAGAGAGAGAGAGAGAGAGAGAGAGAGAGAGAGAGAGAGAGAGAGAGAAGGTAAAAGTCCGCTATAGAGGCAGAGGCAGGCTGGGAGAGGGGGAGGGAATTGGGGACATTAGTGGTGGGAAATGTGCACTGGTGGAGGGATGGGTACTGGAACTCTGTATGGCTGAAAACCAAACATGAACATCTTTGTAATTGTATATCTCACGGTGGTAAATAAAAATATTTAAAAAATATTCTTACCTGGCAAAACCGCTTCAGGATATAGTTTAGGCTGGTTTTTCATGGCAATACAGTAGACCATAAAGTAGATTGTACTTGTGAGAAAGATGCCGCTGAAGTGTGCAAAAACATAATCTACATCTGAAAAGACAGGTTGTAAAATCTCAAGCATAATGTTTCAGATATATGTATATTCCTAAAGTTAAAAGAAAAGCTAAATTCATCTTAAAAATAAGAGTGGTATTTCTGTCCTAATCATCCTACTTTTCTTCATCCTGCTTCTGTAAAATGTTACCTAATTTAAAATCTAGAAATACTAAGTAGCGAATGATTACTAGTCCCATATCTAAATGATTAGTTTCCATTATTCTGGAAAGATAAATAAGTACAATAAACTTTTCAGGACTGCATGAATCTCTCGCTTTTAAAGGACTAGGTTCTTATCTGCACTTTTATGTTCATAGTAGCACTATTCACAATAATCACAATATGGAAACAGTCAGAGTGTCCAAGAACAGATGACTGGAAAAGAAACTTTGGTACATCTACACAATGGAATACTATGCAGCTATTAGGAAAAATGAAGCTATGAAATTTGCCTATAAATGGATGGACATGGAGAGGATCATGATGAGTGAAATTAGTTAGAAGTAAAAGGACAGATATAGAATGACTGCATTTATTTGTGGGATATAAACACACACACACACACATATATTATAATACCAATATCCAAGACCAGGCAAAACATGGATTTAGGAGGTCTGTCAATGTCAATAGGTGGAATCAACCGCATATGTGTGGGAGTGAGTCAGAGGTTAGGTAAGACAGAGAAGGGAACAGTGTGCTAATAATCGCTGGAAATGACAATACTACTCTAGAAATGAGCATTGAATATAGGCAAAGGGATATACATGACAACCTCATATATGTATTGCAAATCCACAATGTGTAAGAGAAGGAAGAGAGAGATAAAGAGATAAAGGGAGAGAGAGATGATAAAGAGATAAAAGGGGGGGGGGGGGGGAAAGAGAGAGAGAGAGAGAGAGAAGAGGTAAAGAGCCTGCCATAGAGGTAGGCTGGGAAAAGGAGGGGAGGGAATCGAGCACATTGTTGGTGGGAAATGGACACTGGTGGAGGGATGGGTGCTGGAACACTGTATGACTGAAACCCAAACATGAACATCTTTGTAATTGTATATCTCACGGTGGTATAATAAAATATTAAATAATAAATAAATAAACATTTAAAAAATAAAAATAAATAAAGTAAAATAAAATAATAGGTTCTGTCAGACTTCATTTTACTGACAGCTGGAGGATAGCTATGGCAATTGCAACAGGTGTCCAAGCCGACTAAGGTTAGGGAAGATCTGAAAATATTTCCGGGTGCTTTATATGGTCTATTGACCACTTTGTAGAACAGCTCCTCTGTGGCTGAGAATAGCTGCCCTCAAGGAAATTTGGGAACTTCCTCTAAAGAGAGTTTTGTTTCTTTGCCATAAACATAAGTGCCTAGAATAAATAACACATTCTGATGACCCAATAACTAAAATCCCAGAGCCTCTAATGGTTGGTTTAAGCTGATAAACCGCTAAACAGATAAGCAGATAATACAGGAGGAGTGTACTAAGAACTGATTGTTTATTCTGGTCAAGAAGACTGTATTCATTAACATTCAGTTGTTTTCATCCAGTGCTGGCTGCATAGAAGAACAAACCTTATTTCACACACTGATGACATCGTGAAGAAGAGAGCCCAGGGGCCAGCCACGCACGCACAAGGACCCCCATTTAATCTCCCCATTTAATCCATGGCATTTTGCAGCCCCAAGCACGGCAAGGCACAGCACAGGAGGATGCTAGCACGGACAGGTGTGGACTTGGTGGCTCCCACCCCTCAGGCCCTACAGGGCACTACAAACGTCGTCCCTCTTTGACCATATGGCACATTGATTATATCAAAAAATAAGATTGAGGACCATATTATCCTTGATCTCATTCTCATAATTTCCTGGGTCTAAATTTTATTTTACCATTGTTATAAGACCTTTTTAATTTTTTTCTTAATCTAAAAATAGTGGTGAGTTTATACTTAAGAGATAAGTTCTTCTATTATAAACTGAGACACACACACGAGGCAGAGCTGCTACTGACTCTCCCTATGCCCAGCTGATTATGAGTCACCGAGGAGGGAAGGCAGGTTCTAGTTCTGGCCTGCCACCCCAGTAGAGACTTGCAAGATGCTAGAGGACCCCACACCATGAGGGCCGCCATTTTCCACATCCAGACTCCTCCCTCTTGTCAGTGCTCCACTCAGCAGAAGAGCTGATTATAACTCAGTTTGTCATAGACCCACCCTCAGCAGTCTTTTTTCAAGCCCAGCCCAGTTTCATCAATAAATGCTTGAGATTAGAGGTGACTACAAAGAGTATTCCACCCGCACGGCAAAGCCTGGCAAGCTACCTGTGTCATATTTGATATGCCAAATACCAGCAACAATTATAGACCTTATTCCCATGACTTCATGGATGGTTTGAGGCTCTTTATGTTCCTGGAGTGAGCAGATGCCCTTAGGCTACACTAGCATGTGACAGGACATAAGGAGACGTTACTAGTGCCTGCTCGAGCAAATAGATGATCAACAGGAGGACAAGTGAAGTGAAGTGATTATAAGCTGACAATTAAGGAATAGTATGCTGGACCTTTCCACAGGCTTTTGACGCCTGACAGGAAATCTACTTCTTTAATGAATACAGGACAGTAGGCAATCATTGCTGATTCTTACAAAGGCTATGCTTTGACCTTTAATTTGAAATATTATGTACTATAGTTTAGCTTTGCTTTATTTTAATTTTTATTGTGGTTTGGGGACTACACCTAGTGGTTCTGAGAGGACTATGTCACCAGGAATTGAACCTGGGCTTCTAATATGCAGAGCAAGCTTATAGCCCCTGGAGACACTCACAGCCCCTAGTTTTGTTTTTAAAGAGGAAAGGAATATATGTCTCCTTTCTACTGGGGCTGGTGCAGTAGAAGAGCAGTTAGGGTGTTCACTTTGCATCCCGGAATTCCATAAGGCCCACTGAGCACCGCCAGGAGTAACTCCTGAGTACACAAGATGTGACCCAAAAAGTATATATATATATATATATATATATATATACTGGTATATATATATATATATGCTGGTATATATATGTATATGTATGTATGTATGTATATGTATATATATATATATATATATATGTATATATGCTTTTTTTGGGTCACACCCAAAACAACAATCAGCTAACTAGAAAGTCATCTCTAAATCTTATTGAATATCCAAAAGCTAAATGTCAATATAAAAGCAGCCAAAATTAATTTTAACTAAAATTGCATACTTTGTTACATTAAAAATCACACAGAAATCACCAGTCTTTTACTATTTTTAGTCTTCAGTAAGCACCTTTTCTAATTCACCACTTACAATGAAAAAAAATCAAAGTAAAATAATAATGCACTGATATTTTTTCTGTGAACACATTGCCTTTATATTGCTTTTTGGGTCAAACCTGTCAATGCTCAGGGATTATTCCTGGCTCTACACCCAGGAATGACTCCTGGTGGTGCTCGGAGGACCATACGGGATGCTGGAGATTGAACCTGGGTCGGCCATGCGCAACTAAACCCCCTACCCGCTGTGCTGTCGCCTCCGGCCCCATGTTCTTTAGATCAAACAACCATTGGTTCTCACCGTACTGGCTTGCCCCTGCATAGATACTGTCATTTCTTTTGCTGTGATCCTTGATATAAATGACTGGCACAAACGTACATCCATAGAGAATTCCAGATATCACCGCAAGACTGCAGCCCCTTAAAAAAACAAATACATCACTTTTAATCTTGGGCTGAAGGAGTATTTATGACAAACACACCCATGGGATCATAATAAAGTTCATTTTAAAAGGCAAATTATGAGCCAAATTATGAGCCAAGGAATCACCCATATATTTCAAGCCATCAACTGTCAGAATTCAAAGAAAACTCCTGCACCACCGAAATGGGGTCAGAACTGATGGCAGTTTTTTTTTAATCTAATTGTCTAATTCTGAAAATAATCAGATAACAGATGGCCTGCCTTTATAAATAGCCATTATATGAATGAAAATATGTCTACTATATTATATAGCCTACAGAGATAAAATTGAGTCTAGATATTTATGCTTTTGTACACAAGGCACTCTGTGTTTATAATTTTTTGGTTTGGGGGTCACACGCAGACTTGCACATGCCTCAGTACTCAGAAACCACCAGTGATGCTGGGGGGACTATATTTGGGACGGAACTAGAGTTGAACACAGCCAAGGCACCTCAATTGCTGTACTATCTCTCTGACACCTCTAAACTGATTTTTTTTTTTTTTGCTAATTTGAGTCACCGCACATGCTCAGGGGTTACTCCTGGCTCTGTACTCAGGAATTACTACTGCTGGTGCTTGGGGGACGATGTGGGATACCAGGGATTGAACCTAGGTCGGCTGCATGCAAGGCAAAGGTCCTACCTGCTGTACTATCACTCCTACCTCTAAACTTAATTTTTAAATACTGTAACACTTGCCACAGGGCTAGAATAGATGAAATATTAAACTCATGTTTGTTCAAAGCATGACTGCGATCCAGAAACTTGTCTCTAGCTCAGTTGACTATTGGAAGCACTTCAATAAATAACCTGACTAGTTCAGGCAGAATGTTAATTTTTATAATTAAGAAATCTATCATTTTGAGAACTGGTCAATTTGATGCTTCAGAATTGCAGCTTTTTTATAGGAAGCAAGCGTTTTCCAACAATTTCAGGTGGAGTTAGTTAATAGTTTGGAAAGTCTCTTTGAACTTTATACAAAGAATATTATGAAATAGAAAAAAATATGTTAAAATAATTACTCTCAAGGCCTAAATTTATTTCCTAAAAACTCTATTTTAGGGGCCGGAGCAATAGTCCAGCAGGTAGGGCGTCTGCCTTGCATGTGGCAGACCTGGGCTCAATCCCGGCATCCCATATGGTCCCCAAGCACTGCCAGGAGTAATTCCTGAGTGCAGAGCCAGGAGTAACCCCTGAACATTGCCAGGTGTGACCCAAAAAAGCAAAAAAAAAAAATCTATTTTAATAGTGCCCTAAGGACTATGGGACTATGAGAACCTTGAGTGAACCTTGCAGTAAGCTCTATCCAACTGTAAATTCCTGTAAGATGGTAAAGTACAAGAGTATCTTTCTTTAACTTCCAGTTTGGCCCATGGATGAGTATCAGTTTTGCAGGTGCATGGAATTATATTCAGAACAGAGGTGAAGATCCACTCACTGGTATAAAAGGTTAGGAACACTGTCTTTGAGTACATCCCAAATGCATACCATGTTGGTTAATCATGAGACAACTGTTTTTTTTAATAATTTTTTAACAAATATTCCCTTAATTAAGGAGATGTTTTGTGAAAGAAAATTTAGTCAAAGAAATCTCTCACCAAAAAGCCAAGGAAGTTAAAAATGTGGGCTGCTATTACATTTTTTATCTCAGAATATTATTCCACTTGTAATCCCTGACTGAATCAGATATGAAACTGACAAAAAAAAATCTTTACTTACACAATGCGGTGTTGTGCCTTAGAAAGTTTATCCACCCAGGAGCTCTTAGGACAGGTACAGGGATCTGGAGTTGTATTAATAGCCTATTAAAGATATTTGTATGGAGCAAAACAAAAATCACACTGGTGCCAACTTTAGCCCCACATCTTCCTCTCCTTAGAAAACTTTAAAATATGAATGTTTCATTAGCCATGATGATTTTTTAAATACTGTATTTTTTAAATACCAGTATTTTTTTTTAAATACCAGTTTTCTATAGGTATTTCAAGATCCAAAGGTTTCTTATTCTCTTCCATTCCTCTTTCAATCATATTGGGTTGTCTGGTAATCTGGTAATAAAATTATGTATAATTTTTATAGCTTAATATATGACTAGCCTATGTGCCTATAAAAACTATTAACAGGCGTAACTGTGTGTTATGCTTGCACAGTTTAACGTGTACAAAAATTAGAGCTGAGGGTAACTTAGACTCTTTTGCTATGAAATGACTACCATCATCATTATTCATTCAGATTTTTTTTTTAGAATTAAGGTACTATTTTAAGTTGGAAATAAATAATAATAAAATAATCATAATGTTTGTTTACTGGTAAAGCAAACCTATGTAGAAAGATGAGGGAGATTGGGAAAGAAATAAAGACTGCATGTTTTTTTTGTGGTTTGTTTTTTTTTTTTTTTATTTTTTTTGAAAGATGAGGAGAGAGAAAAGAGAGGAAGTATGTGTTGAAGGAAGAATTTGGGCTTGAAGAGCAAGTCTTATATTTCTAAATACTGAATACTTTTTTGGCTGAATCTTTGCTTTTTTGGCTGAGATTTCTTTATATTTCTATAAAAGATAAAACACTAGATCTGAATTACTTTTCCTGTGCTATGTCTAGTTAGTCTGTCAATTACTCTTCTTTCAGGATGAGGAATACATGTTGTTTGATTGCATTTTACTCACTATTTTTTCTGAGAAATCATTGTTTACCATAGAATTAATAGATTCATGCTTATAAATGATTTTGGCTTATATTCTTCCATCCTGCCTAGAAAAAATCTAGCCTGCTAAATATGTTTTAATAAGTTGTATTTTACTCATTTTTTCCTGTTGTATAAATGGATACTAGTAGTTTAGGAGGTTTTTTATGTATGCAAAGGAGGGAAGGATTTCTAGAACCTGGTGTCAGCCCCAACTTTTCCATTTTCTGAGATTAGAGCTGCTTATGGATCAATAACCCTCTTTATTTCCTCTTTCATTCTCATTATTCAGCTTTGGATTCAGTTTAAATTTCACTCAGCATGGGTTCTGGAAGACTGTATGACTGAAAGCCAAACATGAACATCTTTGTAACTGTATATCTCACGGTGGTATAACAAAATATTAAAAAAAAAATAAACTTCACTCATTCAAACAATGATGGAGAAAGAAAGAAGAGAGAAAAATGATTAAGGAAGGAGCGGAAATGATACCGTGAGGGGAATGACATCACAGTGGGGGATGTGGGATGCTGGATTTGGATAGGAGCTTTATAGTAGAGGGCCCAGGGCCAGTAGTAGGGACACGAAAGAGGAAAGACTTGAGAGTGAACTGAGAGCGATGGTCACTTTTGAATGTGTCGCCACAGGAAACTGTGCTCTGTGGCTCTTCTCAGGTTTTCTTTTTGGCGCCACCCCAATCAAAATAGCTCCTCACATATATCATCTTTAACATTAAAGATGACATATCTATGGAATCGAATACAGCAGAAAAGAGGAAAAAAGAAAAAGGGAAATCAAGTCGAGTTTCTATCTTCAGATGTTAGGATAGACCCTGTCCTGGGCGCCTCTGGCCTCCTTTTCTCTGGCCTCCTTGGTCTATTTCACTTCATTCCTGCTCTCTTCTGTAATTATTTTCATATTTCTCTACAGTAGTTAGGAGTTCTTATTGGAGAAATCTTGTCATTTCAAAATAGAAAACTGTATATACATCTATTTTCAGGAAGCTATCAATAAAAATAAATGTTTTGGCTTGCTAGAAACTATGCCTTTGGAAATATTTCTATGTAGATTTAGGCATAATAAATATGCTAATATATTTTATATAGTACTAATAAAAACACATTTTCATTTGCCTCAAATCTAAGAATCTATGCACTTTCCCTTTATCTTAATTGTAGTTCTTACCATGTCTCATGTAATACTCACAGGTTCTGTTATTAATGGTGCAGTGTCTGTTGAAGATGTGGTCTCTGATATTTCGCTTTTGATGAACAAAAATACAAAGGCACTATAAAGAAAGAAATTATATGATATAACTCTCCTATACCAAGCTGCCTACATTTTAAAACTACTTAAATCAAATCCAAATGATACAATGATTTATTTCCTAACTGCCTGCCACTCATAATCACCATTCTTTTTGACATCTCATATATACAATTATTTAGATACACAAATATCTAAACAGTTATCTAAGTATATAATTTATATAACTCAGATACATAAATATCTAATTAGTGAGCTAGTGAGTCAATTAGTACATGGCAGTCTCAGAATTTACTCCTGGTTCTGTGCTCAGGGACCATTTCCGGTGGGGCTCAGGGGACCATAGGCTATGCCAGGGATTGATCCAGGGTCACCTGCATGCAAGGCAATGGCTTAATCTCTGTAATATCTCTTTGTTCTTCTTTTGTGTTTAATTGTACAGGTTAAAAGTAAAACACTATCCCCAAAATCATCCTTTGCTGTTCATTTTAATCAGTGTCATTTTGTTCTTATTATTCCTTCTTAACCTTACATTTTCATAGTAAAATATTACTTATTTGTATAATAAGTGATCATAACACACATCTGTGTGTATATATGTATATATAAAGATAAATAAATATATATAAAGAGTATTATATATATATATATATATTCTGACAAAAGTTTAACAACATCCTCAGTAAAAGTACAGATACTTTATTTCTGGAGGGGAGGGTATGCCCAGAAATGCTCAGCCACATTGTGCAAGGCAAATGCCTTACCTTACATATCTCTAGACATTCATATACACATATATACCCAGAATGCTCACATTGGCAAGGCAAATGCCTTACCTTACATATCTCTAGACATTCATATACACATATATACCCAGAATGCTCACGTAAGGTAAATAACACACATATATACCCAGAATGCTCCACGTAAGGTAAGGCAAATGCCTTACCTTACATATCTCTAGACATTCATATACACATATATACCCAGAATGCTCAGTCACATTGCGCAAGGCAAATGCCTTACCTTACATATCTCTAGACATTCATATACACATATATACCCAGAATGCTCAGTCACATTGTGCAAGGCAAATGCCTTACCTTACATATCTCTAGACATTCATATACACATATATACCCAGAATGCTCAGTCACATTGTGCAAGGCAAATGCCTTACCTTACATATCTCTAGACATTCATATACACATATGTCACACCTATCAACCCCAACTCCCAATCGACTCTGGGCTTTCTACTGAATCATAATTGCGTCAGCTCCACAACTCAGACCCCACCTGTCCTGTTTCCAGTCCTGTGACACATATACTCCCACACCTGTGAACTGGAGAGCATGGTTACACAATGGAACGCTATGCAGCCTTAACAAAGAATTAGGTTACCCTGTAAACTGATACAGATTAAAAAACACAGAAATAAGCCTAATCATATTTACCCCTTTAAAAATCTCTCTTTATTTGAACTGCCTGTTCATGTCACTTATCATGTTACAAAGCCCTTACGTCTGACTTTCTTACCATGCAAATGTATTTGAATGATAAATTAAGAAAGCTAATGACTTTGATATATTTTTAACGTTACTTTTGTAACAAATTTACAAAGTTTAAAAGTTAAATGAATATGGGAGAATTTGAAAGTCCATATGAGACTAAAATAATATGGATAACTAAAGGAAGAATAATATACTTCTCTGTTAATCTTTTGTATAATAATTGTGAAATTTCTAGTCCACGTCCTTTCTTCAACCACTTCCTTGCTTTAGAAACTGAAACGGCTATTCCTTTCAACATGAAGCTTAATGTACCTTTTCAGTTATTATTTCCCTCTCCATTATGCTTCATCTACCCGTCTCAATACAATTTCCTATAGGGACTTTATTTTTCAACAGTCTCTGAACAAAACTCTCCACATTCCCAATATCTCAAAAGCACTTTCTCTTGTTTGTATTTACTAACTGGACATATTCATGCTGTTTCTTTCTAAACTGAAGAGTTGAAATGGGAGAAGAATATCCCTCAGGTTTCTCCTCACTGAATCTTACCTGAAGCCTCCCATGTCTGAATTTCCATAACAAGAACAAATACTATAGAATTTGACATAATTTTTTGATCTCCAAAATTTTCTCATTCTATAAAATTCAGGAGCACATCTTTGAATTCCCTTTAAGGTCATCAAAGTGTTTATCAGACAGAATTTTGCATGCATGAAAACTTAATTTTATGGATGTTTAAATATGTATGGCACTCATATAATCACACAAATATGTGCATAAATATAATCTCGAATATAGTATTAGACATTAAATAGCATTTTACTCTCAAAATTATACCACGGATTCCCCACAATTTTATGTAGACACATTTTTCTAGCAAAGTTCGATTCAGGGTGTTTATATATCTATCTATATCTATATCTATATCTATATCTATATCTATATCTATCTATATCTATATCTATATCTGCTTGAAGGCTAGAGATACAAAAAGGTCATTTAGATTTTTTAACATATCTATGACTGTTGGATGACAAATTTAGCTAATCTGAGAGCTTTGGTGTTTTGCCCACTCATAGCTTAATCTATTTAAGCCAAGGTTCATTCTAATGAGGCCTCTCTTCTATGTAAATACTGCTAGAGGGTGTGGCAGTTACAGAAGTCACCTTGACTGAATAACTTCTTATTTACACATCTACTAAGACTTCTATGTTTTCTAGATTGGGCACAGCTCCTCTTTATACCCACTGCACCCAGCATGGGACAGTTAGAATTTACCAGAAGACTACCACCCTGGCTACGTTGAGACTATAGGAAGATTATAGGAAGGATCATACTAGTTTGCTCTAAGCAGACAAATGTGACCCTTTCAGTACACGAGAACAAGATACTCAGAATCACCCTGGTGCAGATAATAAAAAGGAGAAGGACCTTGTGGGTACCATCTAGATTACATGAAGCTCATAAAATTAAGATGTATTACTTTATATCAGCCCTCTTTCTCTCTCCAGTGTCTTACATAAGAGATAATCTTGGGATTAGTCCTTGGCTTAATCTTTGTTTATATCTGTAATAGGGTGTGGCACCACACTTCTACACTCTGTTTAGGGTTCTCTGTTGACATGACCCTCCCTGGATTACTTTGGTGTATATAAGGGGACTGACTTGAGGCCCCTCGGCTTTTTGCCTCTTGGCTTTTTGCTCCTTGGCCCTTTGTCTTTTGGGTAGGATTCCTCAAGGGTGAGATCCTCTCTCTTTGGTGGGAGACTTAGGCTCTTTTGTATGGGCTAAGTTCGGACCAGAGCTAGAGTTCTTTTCATTATATTGGAGTGCTGTGGAAGAGCTTTTGTACTATTAAAAGCCTTTTTTGGAACTGCGCCAGACTCGTGAGTTTTCATCTGTTCCCCAGCGTCCTCAGAGGAAGAAGAGAACTTCTGTCCTGACACTGTCGGGACCCCAGCAACATCCCCGACATATGACCCTCAAAAAAGTCAGTTAACCTCTTTGGATGAAGCTTTCCCATTAAAAATTAATGAGCTGGGCTGGAGAAACATTATAGGGGTTAAGGTTCTTGTCTTGCCATAGCCAACCTGGTTCGGTCTCTGTATAGAGTCAGAAGTGATGCTTAAGTACAGAACCAGAAGTAAGTCTTGAATACTGCTAGGTCTGCACAAATTTATTATGTAATTTTGTCACATGATAAAATCTCATTAAGATGTAGGATAACATAAAAACTTATCTATAATTTAGATAAAAAAGGTGCTGAACAAGAGAAAAATGTCAAGATGCATTAGGGAAAGGAGCATGGAGCCATTCTGTTCGGCAGAGGCTCCAGCAGTGATAACTCAGGGTAATAGCAGGTGATCTCGGTCTTTGGGTGAAGACACCTTCCCCCTTTTGCTCTATTGGCTTCTTACATCACTTTTGCAAATAACTCCCTGTGTTAAAACCACTGATTTTAAAAAAAAATGCCTAGGTTGGTTTTGGTTTTAGACCCTGACTTATATCCTTCATGTCATATAATGAAACTAGACTAGAATTTACCTAGTTAATCTACTATCATTGAATTATAGACAAAATAGATGTAATCATTTCAATTTTAAAAAGGAAAACATCTTTTTCCGTTTTGGATGGGGGGCACACCAAGTGGGGCTCAGCGCTGACTCCTGGCCGTGTGCTCAGGGGTCACTCCTGGTGGAACATAGGATGCCACCTTAACCTCTACCCTGTCTCTCTGGCCCAAAAAGCAACACCCTAAATGAATAGGATCATATTCTACCTATTGCATCATCGTGACTGGGAAGCTATACATATTTGCTGAGACCCGCTCAGAAAGCACTGATTTTACTGAGTCAAAATGACAAAATGAAAGGTTCTGGGCAAGGTGATGCCTCCCATCTTCATTTTCCCAAGGAATGCTTTAGCTATCCTTAGGGGTTTATTGTTCCATACAAATTTCAGGAGCGTTTGTTCAATTTCTTTGAAGAATGTCATGGGTATCCTTATAGGGACTGCATTGAATCTGTACAGAGCTCTAGGGAGTATTACCATTTTGACAATGTTGATTCTCCCCATCCAAGAGCAGGGAATGTGTTTCCATTTCCTTGTGTCCTCTTTTATCTCTTGGAGCAGTGTCTTGTAGTTTTCTTTGTACAGGTCCTTTACACACTTGGGTAAGTTGATTCCTAGGTATTTGATTTTCTGTGGCACAATTGAGAATGGAATATTTTCCTTAATATCCCTTTCTTCTCTTTTGTTATTTGTATATAGGAAAGTCACTGACTTTTGGGCGTTGATTTTGTATCCTGCCACTCTGCTATATGCGTCTATTGTTTCTAGGAGTTTTTGGTAGAGAGTTTAGGGTTCTCTAAGTATAATATCATGTCATCTGCAAATAATGATAGCTTGACTTCTTCCTTGCCTATCTGGATGCCCTTGATGTCCTTTTCTTCTCTGATTGCTATGGCAAGTACTTCCAGTACTATATTGAATAAAAGAGGTGAGAGTGGGCAACCTTGTCTTGTCTCTGATCTCAGGGGGAAGTCTTTCAGCTTTTCCCCATTTAGAATGATGCTTGCTGTGGACTTTTGGTAGATGGCTGTAACTATCTTGAGGAAAGTCCCTTCAATTCCCATTTTCTGGAGGGTTTTAATCATGAACGGGCACTGGATCTTATCAAATGCTTTCTCTGCGTCTATTGATAGGATCATATGGTTTTATTTTTTTCTCTTATTGATATGATGTATTATGTTGATTGACTTGCGAATGTTGAACCATCCTTGCATTCCCGGGATGAATCCTACTTGGTCATGATGTATAATCTTCTTGATGAGTCTTTGGATTCTGTTTGCTAGTATTTTGTTGAAGATCTTAGCATCCATGTTCATCAGGGATATTGGTCTGTAGTTTTCTTTCTTTGTGTTGTCTCTCCCTACTTTGGGTATCAGGGTGATATGTGCCTCGTAGAAGCTGTTTGGGAGTGTTTCTGTTTCTACTATTTCCTGGAAGAGCTTGAAAAGGACTGGCAGTAGGTCCTCCTTAAAGGTTTGGTAGAGTTCACTATTGAATCCGCCTGGACCCGGGCTTTTGTGTTTGGGCAGAGTTTTAATTACTGTTTCAATTTCCTCGATGGTGATAGGCTTATTCAGGTATTGGAGGTCTTCTTGTTTCAACCGTGGGAGGTTATAGGACTTCAGGAATTGATCCATTTCTTCTAGATTCTCATGTTTCATGGCATACAGGCTCTCAAAGTAATCTCTGATGATCTTTTGATTTCTGTGGTTTCTGTTGTGATGTCACCATATTTATTTCTGATTCTTTTTATTTGGGTTCTCTCTTTCCCTGTCCTTAAGGCAGTAGTAATTAAAATAGCATGGTATTGGAATAAAAAACAGACCTGTGGACCCATGGAATAGAATTGAGTATCCTGACACCCAACCTCAAACACACGATCATTTAATCTGTAATAAAGGTGCAAAGAGTCTAAAATGGAGTAAGGAAAGCCTCTTCAACAAGTGGTGTTGGGAAAACTGGGCAGCAACATGTAAAAAATGAATTTGGACCTGTGTCTAACACCATGCACAAAAATCAGATCAAAATGGATTAAAGATCTCAATATCAGACTTGAATCCATAAAGTGCATTGAAGAAAATATAGGAAAAACCCTCCACGGCATTAAAGCTAAAGGCATCTTCAAAGGTGAAACATCACTAACAAAGCAATTAGAAGAAAAGATAAACATATGGGACTACATGAAACTAAAAAGTTTCTGCACCTCAAAAGAAACAGTGACTAAGATACAAAAACAGTCCACAGAATGGGAAAGAATATTCACCCAATACCCATCTGATAAGGGGTTAATATCCAGGATATATCAGGCACTGGTAGAACTTTACAAGAAGAAAACAAACAACCCCAACAAAAAATGGGGAGAAGAAATGAACAGAAACTTCAGCAAGGAAGAAATTCGAATGGCCAAAAAACATATGAAAAAATGCTCATCATCACTAATCATCAGAGAGATGCAAATCAAAACAACAATGAGATACCACTTTACACCACAGAGACTGGCACATATTCAAAAGAGCAAGAACAACAACTGCTGGCGTGGATGTGGGGAAAAGGGGACACTCATCCATTGTTGGTGGGAATGCCGGCTAGTACAACCTTTCTGGAACACAATATGGACATTCCTCCAAAGACTAGAAATTAAACTCCCATTTGACCCAGCCATACCACTCCTGGGAATCTACTCTGGGAAACCAAAAATACGCAGTGGAAACACCATCCCTACTTTTATGTTCATAGCAGCATTATTCACAATAGCCAGAATCTGGAAGCAACCAGAGTGCCCGAAAATCGATGACTGGATAAAGAAGCTTTGGTACATCTACACAATGGAATACTATGCAGCTGTCAGGAAAAAATGAAGTTATAAAATTTGCCTATAAATGGATGGACATGGAGAAGATTATGTTGAGCGGTTAGCCAGGAGAGAGACAGATACAGAATGACTGCATTTATTTGCATAACATAAATATCACTGTCTTCCCGTTCATCATCGATTTGCTCGAGCAGGCCCCAGTAACATCTCCATATGTCCTGTCTCATGCAAGTAG